>JAPFFP010000094.1:4685706-4709106 GCA_026153255.1 Solanum medicagineum | reverse complement strand
TAGGCATGCAACCAATCCATCCCAAGAATGACATCAAAATCAACCATGTCTAATTCAACAAGATCACAAGGAAACAATCTATGCAAATTGTAAATAGGACAACTTCTATAAACTCTTCTAGTAACAATAGATGCACCAGTAGGAGTAGACACTTCATATAACTCATGCGACAAACTCGAGGTCAACATGGAACTTTTGGGCAACAAAGGGAGTGACCAAACAAAGAGTGGCACCCGGATCAATCAAAGCATATACATCAAAGTCAAAGATTTTGAACATATCGGTAACAATATTGGGAACCTCACCAACTCCTTGCCTCCCATGTAGAGCATAAAACCGATTGTGCCTTGGGTCACCACCTTGATGACCATCCCTACCCAATGAAACTGCACTTGCACCTCGGCCTTTGCTATGGTTTTTTGGACAATCCATCTTTTTGTGACCAAGCTCCCAACATTCAAAGCATGCATTAGAACCTTTCAAACATGGGCCCCAATGACCTCTCCACATTTAGGACACACATCAATAGCATCCACACCACCAACACCTTGAGGCCTAGGGAGGTCATTGGCGAACCCATTATTAGTAGCATGAGAAGGCCCTTGGTCTTGAAGGAGTCGGCTACCTCTTTGGAACTTTCCCCCAAAATGGGCCCTTTTGGCCTCATCACCTCTCCTCTTCCTCAACTTTTCTTCCTCCATTTGCTCGACATACGTCATCAATCGGGACAAGACCATGTCACTAATTAGTAAAGCGGACCGGCATTCTTCACTCACTAAGTCAGAGACCCCATCACAAACTTATTCATTCTACATCTAGGATCGGCCACCAAATGAGGAGCAAACTTTGAAAGTTGATTGAACTAAAGGGCATACTCCATCACACTCATGGAACATTGCTTCAAATTCATAAACTCTACCAACTTAGCTTCCCTATGCTCATGAGAGAAGAACTGATTAAGAAAAGCCAATTTGAAATCCTCCCAAAGCACCACATTACCATTTCCCTTCTCCCCTATCCACTGATCATGCCATATTTGGGCTTCCCCTTTGAGTCGGTACACCGCCAACTCCACCTTTTCATTCAGCCCAACACCCATGAAATTCAAAATCTTGTAAACCTAATGAATGAACTCTTATGGATCTTCATACACCTTTGACCCACAAAACACTAGAGTATTTATGCTCATGAAGTCCCTTACCCTAGCTCCCGGGGTAGTAGTATGAGGTGCTCAGGCCCCTTGATTGACTTGGTTGGCTACAACTTAGGCAAGCATAGTGAGAGCATTCCGGAGCTCACCATTAGTAGGTTGTTCCTCGGGAGATCAGACCCTTCTTCCTTGAGTGTTAGGCATGATCTAGTGTTAGGTGTGATCTCACCCACGACCCTGCTGTGTGATGTACAAACCCCTCAACTAGGTTGATGATTGTCTCTCCCATCACCCTGGTGTGAGGTACAAACCCCTCAACTAGGTTAGTGGCAATCTCACCTACCACCCTTGTGTTTGAGGTACTAACCCCTCAACTAAGTTACCCAGGCTCTTAGTACCCCCGGATCATGCATGATCTAATGCAATACTTTATATAGAATATATCATATGCATAAGCTCTTTCCATCATAATAACATCAATCATTCATATCTCATGCTTTGGACCATCAATTCCTCAAGAAACCATAACCGAATATTTTATCAAACACTTAGAGGGTGTGCAATGCTAGTGTAAAACCATGCAATCTAAGAGCGAAATCATACTAGAAAAATCAGTGTATATACATCAATAGACACTTGGTAGCACCCTCAAACAATATATATCAAAGACATATTAAAATAGTCACTATTTCATAGACCCAACATAGTGTACAGTGATTTTCATAATAGATAAGACCCATGGATAAATCAACTTCAAATCATGCAATTTTTGAGTAAAGAGAGCTTAGATATAATGGGTGAAAGGAACCCATGAAAAAAACCCACCTACCTTAGCTTTGGAGATGAACTCTTGGTGAAGATTGAAAATGGAGGCTTGAAGCTTGAAGGAAATCCTTAGATCCAAAAGAGGTTTTAAGACTTGAATTTAGGAGTGAAAAATATGGCTAAGTGGTTGTGTGCGTATTGGGAAATGTTTAGGATCATATGAGGTGAAATATGGTTACGTATAGGTAAATACACGTTTGGGAACACTTATGCCCAAGACCTAGAAGTATTAAATCGAGTTAAAAAAGATAGGCTATTTTTTGTACTGTGGCGCGTCGCGGAAGCGATGCGGATTTGCCACTGAAAATTGCATTCTTGAAATTTCATAATTTTGCTAATCTTTCGCTCTTTAATTGGGGTTAGACCCTTTTCCTCCTAAGTTTGTCCCCATGAACAAGAATATGAAGTCGCTATTTTTGATATCGTGCATGGATTTTGAGATATATGAAAATTATGATTTCGGACACTTTTGAGGTATATTTTCGAGCACTTTTTGGGGCCGTTTCAATCTTCTCTTTACCTTTTGAAAACCACCCACCACCCTCTCCATGGTTTCGCTGGAAAAATCATCATATCTGTCCCTTCTCCCTGCCAGAAGACTCTGTGACTGGTGATCTAACTTCACCCTCTCTCTCGTCTCCCTCTTCTCTATCAACCTCCTTGGCTAGTTGGAAAACCAAGGAGATGCCCCTCTTTCTCTCATTTACCCGCACCATACTCCACCACCACTTTCAAAAACTGTCCCCTTACCACTGCAAAATTGCAATCAAACAGCCGTCAAATAATACCCCAAAACCCGCCTGAACATCGCCTAAAACTCACTTCAAAATGACCTATTCCACTCAACTGCCACAACCATCAGAAAAACCCATCGCTCCTCTACAACACACTCCAACTACCAAAACCCATGGCACCACCACACCCAAAAATAGACAGAACCTCTGCTAGAAGAACACCAAAACTCCAAGCTGCACAAGCTTCGAGGAGGCAAAATCCAGCCAGCACCACTAGTGCTCACCTATCCTTGTTACACCACAACACAACTAGATTTGGGTAAGGTACTTTTCATTTTAGTTTCTCAATGTGTTAGATTTTTGTTAAATCAACATTATCACAGCTCACTAATTCATTTGGGTTTCATTGTGAATTTTTGGTTGTGTATGCGATTGTTATTTTGGTCAAAAAATAGGTTTCATGCATTTTCTGAAATATTTTTAGCAATGTTATTTTGTTTAGGTTTAATTTGGATTATTTTGGTTTTTTGTAAATGAATCTGGTGGTTCTTGTTTTATTTATGTGTTTATTTTTACTTAGTTATTCTTGATGTTTTTAATTAACAATTTAGGGTAGTCATTGAGTTACTGTTAGAATTTGTTATTAGTCGAACTAATTATTTCTATTGTTAATACTAATTTAGTTGAGTAATATTTTGTTTGGACAATACATTTGTTATTTCTAGATTTTATGTTGGTTTTAAATAGTGCATATTACCTTATGTTGTTATCGTTAGCCTCATCTAATTATTGACGTTATTATTTTACATTAATCATTATCAATTTTATATGATTTTATGTTTCAAAATTTGTTCAAATTGGTCAATGAAAAATTTTATACGTCATATTTTGAGGCCTATCAATTTTATATGAAAAATTTATTCGTATTACTGATATTTATGGAACATAATTAGATTACATATGTTCGGCCATAGTCTATTAATTTTTAGTTAAAGAATATCTCCTAATTTGGTCTAACTCTTTTCAATTTATTTTTAAAAATGTCATGATAATATTTAGAAGGTTTCAAAAGCACTAAAATCTAGGCAGAGCTCTTCAAGACAAGGAAACTCCAATGGTTCTCAACAAACATGTACCTTTAAAACGTTTGGGAGAATGCCTCCTCTTAAAACAAATGTTCTAGATCAAATTCAAAGAGGTCCAGAGTTTTGATTTCAAAATCTCAACACCAACAATATTATTGCTAGATAGAAGAGTTCAGTTCAACAACTCTATCATCCACAACATCATGTTCGACTAAGCACTACAAATCCAATCAACAACCCACATGTGTATACTCAAAATAATGTTGATAGTGGAATACAACAATAAGACGACCCATTTTTTAGAATGCCAAGCTTAGAAGGACTAATTATTTAAAGCACTGATAATAAGCATGAGTTGGTGCCTAATGTCATGGGTGATCATGTTCAAAATGACTATAGTTTTTAGCATGAGTTAGGTGTAAATTATACTCTAAATTATATTCATTTTGAGCATGATCACCCATGACATTAGGCAGCAACTCATGGTTATTATCAATGCTTTCAATAAGTAGTTCTTCTGTACTTGGCATTCTAAAAAATGGGCCATCTTATTGTTGTATCCGACTATCACCATGATTTTGGATGTACAAATATGGGTTGTTGATTGGGTTTGTAGTGCTGAATTGAACGAGATGTTGTGGATGATAGAGCTGTTGAACTGAACTCTCACCTCTAGCAAAAAGTTGTTAGTATTAAGAGTTGGAAATGGAAATTCTTGACCTCTTTGAATTTCATTTGGAACATTTGTTTGAAGAGGATGCATTCTCCCAAACTCTTTAAAGGTACATCTTTGATGAGAACCACTTGAGTTTCCTTGGCTTGATGAGATCTGCCAATATTTTAGCGTTTTTGAAACCTTCCAATGGTTATAACAATTTTTCTGAAAAAAGAAAATGAAAAAAGTTGAACCAAATTAGGAGATATTCAATAATAAAAAAAATAATAGATTATGGTCGAACATATATAATCTAAAGAAAAAGATTCTTTATTTAAATCTTCTGATACAATCTTTGATAGGAGAAGAGTCGTCTATGTTAAAAGGAGACCGAGGTTGTAGGAGCATTATCCATAGCATTTGGAATAACTGTAATACATATATCATGAGCTTTATGAAAATAGATAGACCAATATATATAAATATCCTGATAAAAATTTACATCGTGTAACGATATATTCAAACTACGTTTGTATTCCAACACAAGTGGAAATCATAGAAGATCGTTAACAATCATCCTGCTAACTACACTATCTTTCTCTGTAAGTTGTAGAGACTAGGTCCCTTTGAATAATTTGTTTTGATTTCAAAAGATGTATACATTTTCTTTGTCTTTTTACCCTACACTAAATTAAACAACTAAGTATATTCACGAATTGTTTTGGACCACAATTTTCAAAGAAAATAAATCTTTTTTCTTAAATATCGTGCACATATAAAATCAAATAACTAATTCACACTCATTTAGATGTCTTTGCTATTATGGTTTTCAAGCCTTATGAATAGGCAGTATAAGCTATTTGGATAATGAAAGGTGACACAATCCAGGAAATGCATATCAAATTCATGATAATTACTACTCAGATCTACTTAGTGGGAGATAGTAATCCTAATAGAAAAGACTATCAACAAGCTTCTGAGTGTTTTTCCTGAATAGTGGAAAAACAAAAGAGAGATAATTACAGAAACACATGATCTTGACAAGTTAAAGATGGATAAGCTCATTGGAAAACATTGTCACGACCCAAAATCCGGGCATGATGGCACTCACCGAATCTACCAAGGTGTATCAACCCAACATTGATAACCCAACATAATAATAATAATAGAGGATAGACAGTTTAAACATGATAGATAAACATTCTGAACTAAAACTAACAAGTTCCCAAAACTAGTGTCACAGAAAGAAGCCTCTAAATATAGAATACTTAAAGAATTACAAGTCTCAAATGTCAAGTTCTCAAAAAGAATCCAACATAATAACTGATTTTCTGAAGGTTTGCTGAAGACATAAGAAGCTACCTCAAGAATATTCTGAAAGGTCGATCTTGTAAGGTGAAAAGTTAAACCAAAGGGATCGAGCTCGCAACCTACAAAAGTGTAGCAAGAGGGTGAGCTGTCACGACCCAAGCCTAGAGCCTAGACGTCAGATGGCGAATGGAGAAACCGAAGTAACCCCCAAAAAGCCTCTTAACTTGTCATCACATATCATTGGTCGCAGAAGCATATAAAAACATTAAAGAGTAAGAATAAGGGCAAAGGGGCTAAGGGAAAGGCTTGCATAATATGATAGTCAAGAGACAAGAGCCAAACTCATATCATATATACATAACATGTCCAACAACTACCTCTACTACATAGATAAGAGTGGGGGCCAAGACAAAGCAACCAGGCTCACCCTGATAGTCAAATAGAACATAAAGAAGAGTGTCTAGTCCCTGAAACGGAGGACTCACTAACTAGTTTGAGTAGTACCTAACTAGCCATGTGGATGAGGATGATCAACTTGGGCTCTTGTTCCTGCATGGTTATATCATGTAGGCAAGAGTATGCATTAGTACATTGTAGTAAGTATGTAGGATGCAATGCAACAATAGATAGGCATCACAATCAAAATGCATAATATTAAGCAATAGGCATAATATAACAATATTGCATGCATCATCAATGCTTATGTAAAACATGCTTAAGTAACTCATACACATGTAGGATATCATATGTGTAGAAGAGACCAAGCTAGCTACTCAAGGTACAAATCCCTGAGTGCATCTATGGAACAAATCCCTTATATGGTTGATAATAATCACACCTTATCACCACGGTTGTGAAATACAAAACCCTCACTTGGTTGATGAGTACAAACTCCCACCTTGGTTACCCGGGCTCTTATCCCCCCGAATCGGGTATGGTCTAATGCAACACTGTATATAGAGTATATCATATACATAAGCTCATTTCATCATCATCTACTCATTCATATCATATCTCATGCTTTGGACCTTCAACTCCTCAAGAAACCACATCCGGACATTTTATCAAACATTTAGAGGGTCTGTAATGCTAGTATAAAACCATGAAATATAGAGATGAAATAATGCAAGAGAATCCGTTGTAAAACTATCAATCAATACCTTTCAACACCCTCAAGCAATATACATCAAAATCCCTCCTCAAATCTTACAATAGATCAAAGATTTATAGCTTAAAACATAGCAGAACAGTCACAATTTCTCGTAGCATTCACATATTGTGTAGTGAATTTTATAATAAGCAAGACTCATTTGTAAGTCAACTTTAAATAATGCAATATGAGTAAAAGGAAGCTTGGGTATCATGGGTGAAAGGAACGCATTTAGAGTAAAAGGAAGCTTGGGTATCATGGTGAAAGAAACCCATGAAACAAACCCACATACTTAGCTTAGAGATATATTTGGTGAAGAATAGAGTTGGAAACTTAAAGCTTGAAGAAGAACCTTGAAGGAAAATCTTAGCTTAGGATGAGCATTTGGGACTTGACTTTGGGGAGTGAAAATATGACTATGTGTATGACTGAGTATTGGGAAATGTTTAGGATGATATGAGGGTGAAATTTGGCTTAGTATAGGTAAAAATACATTTGAGAACACTTAGGCCGAAGACTTAGAAGTCTTGGACCGAATAAAAAAAGATGCCACTTTTTACACAGTGGTGCGTTGCGGAAGTGACGCGGATTTGCCACTAGAAATTGCACTTTTGGAATTTGATAATTGCTAGTGCTTTGCTCTTAAATTGGCGTTTGACCCTTGTTCACCTAATTTTGAACCCCTGAATACAAATATGAAGTAGGATTTTCAGAATAGCAAAACGGATTTTGTTATACATGAAATTTAAAATTCCAGTCATTCTAAGGAGCATTTTCGGGCTCTTTTTGGGGTCATTTCATGAGCACCAAACAACAGGATACTCAGCAAATAGAGCTAACCTAAAATAAAGTAATGAGACACACAAGTACTCCTTAACACATGGTCTAATGCAATACTTTATATAAAGTTCATCATATGCATAAACTCATTTCATCATCATATAGTCAATTATATCATATACATAACCTCTTTTCATCACCATGACATCATTTATTTGATATCTCATGCTTTGGGCCTTCATTTTCTCAAGAAACCATAACCGGACATTTTATCAAACACCATGGGGGTGTGTAATGGGGGTAAAAGACCAAGCAATTTAGAGATGAAATCAGTCAAGAAAATTTGTTGTAAAACCATCAATCAACACCTTGCAACACCCCCAAGGCATTCACATCAAAACTCCACATCAAATCCAACATTAGATCCAAGGTTTAGAGCTCAAGACATGCTAAAACAACTATACTTTCATGAATTAAAATCACTGTGCAGTACATTTCTCAATATACAAGACCCACATGTAAAATCAACTTTAAATCATGCATTATTAAGTAAAAAAAGATTCAGGCACCGTGGGTGGAAGGACCCAATGGCTCAAAACCACATACCTTAGCTTTGGAGAAGCTCTTGGTGAAGGTTGAAGATGGAGGCTTGAAGCTTGAAGAGAATCCCTAGCTTTGTATGACGGTTTTGGGTCTTGAATTTGGGAGTGAAGATAGCTAAGTGTTTGAGTGAGTGTTGGGAAATGTTTTGGGGGATAATGAGGGTGAAGTTTAGCGAAGCATAGGTAAAAACATGTTTGGGAAAACTTAGGCCCAACACTTAGAAAAATTTGCAGGGACTAAGAAAAACTGTGCAGATAATACAAGTCTCTGCTTCGCGGAGAGGACGCGGAGGCTCTCCAGAAATCGCCCAAGTGAAATCTCATAATTCGATTCCTTTGCTTTAACTTTGAGGTTAGACCCTTGTCACCCTAATTTGGACCCCCTGAACAAGAATATGAAGTTGGATTTTTGAAATAACCAATGAATTTTTACATATATGGAAAACAGAATACTAGGCACTTTCGAGGCACGTTTTTAGGCACTTTGTGGGATCGTTACAATATCTCCCCCTTGGAAACATTTATCCCTGAATATAAAAGAGATGTACAATACAAGAGTGATCATCAACATGTCAGCCCTAAAAAGAATGCAACATAACATTTAAAACACCGTTTTCAAATTCTCAACATTAGTGTAAAATCATCATAAGTTTACCAACTTAAACATGAATGCATTATGAATGGCATGGGGGCTGAAATGTAAGACTTGAAATCACATATGGGACTTAGGATTAGTACCTTAGGCTTAAGTAGAATGGACAAGATAAGGATACTGGTTTTGCATGTCCGCTTCAGCCTCCTATGTAGAACCTTCGATTTGTTGGTTCCTCCAAAGGACCTTAATGGATGCCACTTCTTTGTTCCTCAATCTCTTTACTTGCCTATCCAAGATATGATCAGGAACCTCCCCATAAGTCAACTTATCCTCAACAACACCAACAATATCAAGAGTTACAATGGCATGAGGATTTCCAACACACTTTCTCAACATAGAAACATGGAACACCGGATGGACCAAATTCATTTCACTAGGCAGCTTCAACTCATAAGCTACCTTGCCAACCCTCTCAATAACCTTATAAGGAACAATATATCTTAGGCTCAATTTCCCCTTTTACCAAAACGGACCACACGTTTCATTGGAGAAACCTTCAAATAGACCCAATCACCCACTTGGAATTCTAGGTATTTCCTTCTTACATTGGGATAGGATTTTTGACGAGTTTGGACTTTCTTCAAACTTGCACTAGTAATCTTAACCTTCTCAAGATCCTCCAGAACCAGATTCAGCCCCAATAAAGCCACTTCTCCAACCTCAAACCATCCAACAGGTGATCTACAACGTCTCCCATAAAGAGCCTCAAAGGGAGTCATACCAATGCTAGAGTAATAGCTATTATTGTAGGCAAATTCAATCAATGGAAGATGGTCATCGCGACTACCTTTAAGCTCCACGACACATGCCCTAAGCATATCCTCAAGTATTTGAATTGTCCTTTCGGCTTGGCCATCCATTTGAGGGTAGAAGGCCAACTAAGATGAGCTTTGGTACAAAGACCCTTTTGAAAAGACCTCCAAAAGTTAGAAGTGAATTGTGCACCCTGATTTGGTATGATGGATAAAGAAACCCCATGTAATCTCACTAACTCATGGATGTACAACCTTGCATACTCTTCAGACCCATATGTAGTCTTGACCAGTAGAAAGTGAGTTGATTTCGTCATCCTATAAACCACCACCTATATTGAGTAAAAACTTTTTCTAGTCTTGGGAAACCAACCACTAAATCCACATTAACTACCTCCTACTTCCAAGTAAGAATCTCTATGTCTTGGGTTAGGCCACCCGGCCTTTGATGTTCGGCTTTGACTTGTTGGTAACTATAGCAACCGGAAAAAAATTTGACAATGTCCCTCATCATGCCTCCCCACCAATACACATCCCTCAAGTCTCTACTATATTTTGGTGGAACCGAGGTGGATAGAATAAGAGGAATTATGGGCTTCATCAAGAATTCTTTCACTCAAACCATCAACACATGGCACACCCAATCTACCTTGGTATCTAAGGGCCCCATCTCCCCTTTGTGAGAAAACCTCTATTTTTCCATCTTTCACCAAGGCCTTCAATTCAAGCAAGGAGGAGTCTAGATCTTATTTTGCTATCACCTCATCAACCAAAGAAGATTTAGAACCATCAACCACAACAACACCATTACCTACATCTTCCAACCTCACCCTCAATCTAGCCAACCTATGCACCTCCCATAGCTATCCCCCTTTCACCACCATCCACATGAGATAGGCTACCTATGGAAACCCGACTTAAAGCATCCGCCACATTTGCCTTACCCGGATGGTATGCACACTCATGTCATAGTCCTTAAGGAGTTCTAGCCACCTTATTTGTCTCAAGTTAAGATCTTTTTGTGTGAAGACAAATTGAAGGTTTATATGATCGGTGAAGACATCAACATGCACCCCATACAAATAATGTCGCCAAATCTTTAACGTAAAAACCATGGAGGCTAATTCAAGATCATAGGTAGGGTAGTTCTTTTCACGTACCTTGAGTTGCCTAAAAGCATAGACTATGACTTTACAATTTTTCACTAGTACAAAACCCAAACCAACTCTAGATGCATGACAAAACACAACAAAACCCTCAAGTCCATCCGGTAGTGACAATATAGGAGCTGACACAAGTCTATCTTTCAATATTTGGAAGTCCTTCTCACATTCATTTGTCAACACACACTTCACCTTCTTTGAGTCAATTTTTTCATAGGGAAAGCAATGGAGGAGAACCCATCTACAAACCTTCTATAGTAACCCGCAAGGCCCATGAAACTCCTAATATCCGATGGGGTCAATGGTCTAGGGTTATTCCTAATCACATTGGTCTTCTTAGGATCCACTTTTTTGCCATCCCCCGACACCACATGAACCAAGAATTCACATTTGTCATACTTAACATATAATCTGTCCTTCCTCAATCTTTGCAACACAACCCTCAAATGGCCTATATGCTCTTCCTTGCTATGTGAATACATCAAAATATCATCAATGAAAACCATAACAAAGGAATCAAGGTAGGGCTTGAAGACCCTATTCATTAGGACCATGAAGATGGTCGGTGTATTACAGCTAATCCAAAGGACATCACCACAAATTCATAGTGCCCATATATGGTCCGGAAGACCATCTTGGGAATATCACACTCTCTCACCCTCATTTGATGGTACCTGGACCTAAGATTAATCTTAGAGAAAAGCTAGCCCCTTGCAATTAGTCAAAAAAGTCATCTATTCTTGGAAGGTGATTCCTATTCTTTATAGTGACCCTGTTGAGTTGTTGGTAGTCAATGCACATTCTAAGTGACCCATTTTTCTTCTTTACAAACAACACCGATGCACCCCAAGGTGATTGGCTAAGTTTAATAAACCCCTTTCCAACAAATCTTTCAACTGCTCCTTTTGACTCCTTCAACTCTGCCGGGGCCATACGGTAAGGGGGAATGGAGATTGGGTAAGTGTCGTGAAGGAGATCTATACAAAAATCTATCTCCCTCTCGGGAGGGACACCGGGAAGGTCATTTAGAAATCCATCAAGAAACTCATTTACAATCAGGACTGACTCAATGGAAGGGACTTTAGACTCCATATCTTTGATCCTCACAAGATGATACAAACACCCCTTGGAAATCAACCTATGGGCTTTAATGCATGAGATAAACCTACCCTTTACTACAACATCATGACTTTGCCATTCAAGGATGGGTTCATTTGGGAATTGAAACTTGACCCGACAGGTTCTACAATCAATAGAAGCATAGGAGGCACGAAACCAATCCATGTGACGAATAACATCAAAATCAACCACATCTAATTCAATAAGATCACAAGGTAAGATTTTATGCAAGATGCAAACCGGACAATTCCTATACACCCTCCTAGAAACAATAGATGCACCAATAGGAGTAGACACTTCATATGACTAATGCAACAACTCTGACTCAACATGAAACTTCTTAGCAACAAAGCGGGTAACAAAGGATAGGGTGGCACCCGGATCAATCAAAGCATATACATCAAGATCAAAGATTTTCAACATACCGGCAACAACATCAGGTACCTCACAAATCCTGTGCCTTCCATGTAGAGCATAAAACCAGTTGCGTCTTAGGGAACCACCTTGAGGACCACCTCTGCCCAATGGGACCTCATTTGCACCTTAAACCTTGCCACGGTTTCTTGGACAATCTACTTTCTTATGAACAAGCTCCCCACAACCATAGTACGCACTATTACCCTTCAAACATGGGCCATTATGACTCTTTCCACATCTAGGACATACATCAATAGGAGCCACCTCACCATTACCTTGAGGTCTAGGGAAGTTATTGGCAAACTCCCTATTTGTACCATGAGGAGGCCTTTGGCCTTGTGGAAGTCTAACAGCCATGTGGAACTTGCCCTCAAAACGGGCCCTCTTGGCCTCATGGCCCCTCCTCTTTTTAAACTTCTCTTCTTCCATTTGCTCAGCATATGTCATCAACCGACACAAGTCCAGGTCACCAATAAGCAAGGAGGACCAAAATTCTTCACTTACCAAGTCGGAAACCCCCATAACAAACTTATTCATCCTTGACCTAGAGTCGGCCACCAAGTAAGTAGCATACTTTCAAAGTTGATTAAATTTGAGGGCATATTCCCTCATACTTATACCACCTTATTTCAAGTTCATAAACTCAACCAACATTTCTTCGCTAAGCTCAAGAGGGAAGAACTGATTAAGGAAGGCCAATTTGAATTCCTCCCAAAGCACCACATAGCCATTGCCTTTCTCAACCTTTTGTTGATCATTCCAAATTTGGGCTAATCCCTTGAGTTGGTACATCGCCAACTTCGCCTTCTCATTTGGCCCAACTCCCATGATAGACAAGATTTTGGAGACCTCATCGATAAACTCTACTGGATATTCATCAACCTTTGAACCATGAAAAATTGGAGGATTCATCCTCATGAAGTCCCTTACCCTAGCTCTCGGGGTATTAGCAAGAGGGGCTTAGGACCTTATTGGACTTTGTTGGCCACTACTTGGGCAAGCATAGTTAGAGCATCCCGAAGCTCAACACTGGTAAGTTGCTCCTCGGGAGTTTGGGCACGTCTTCCTCTAGTATTTTGTATGATCTAGCATAGCAAAGAACTATAGTTAGGGGGAAAAAACTTATCACAACTCTATAGCATGACTTAGAGCATGAAGAAGGGAAACATTTCCTAAAATGCCTCATAGGCTCCTATTCATTGTCATGGCGTGCTTTACAACCATGAATAGGACTTAATAGACGCGGTGTGTTGGACTCTGATGATCTAACAACCTAGTGCTCTGATACCAAGTTTTTCATGACCCAAGCCTAGAACGTAGACGTGACACGGCGAATGGGGAACCCGAAGGAACCCCAAACAAGCCTCTTAACATGTCATTACATATCTTTGGTCGCGGAAGCATATAAGAGACATGTAGAATAGAATGGGGCATTGGGGTTAAGGGAAAGCATTATAACACATCAACATTAAAGACAAGAAATCATAGCTCATATCATAAATACATAACTTGTCAGACAAACACCTTTACATACATAGATAGAGCGGGGGCCAAGACAAAGTAACCGGGCTTACGCTAATAGTCAAATAGAACATAACATAGTGTCTCAGTACATAAATAAGAGGAAAATATAAATCAAATTCCCCGAAATGGAGGACTCACCAACAAGATTGGAATATTACCGGCTAGCCACGTGGAGAAGGAGGATGATCAACTTGGGCACCGATTCATACATGGTGATATCATGTAGGCAAGAGTATGCATTAGTATGTATGAATGTACTAAGTATGTGGGATGCAAGGCAACAAGAGATAAGCTTTATGATCAACATGCATTACAATAGGCAATTGGCATAATATAGCAAGATGACATGTATAATCAATGCATAAGTAAAATGTGCTTAGGTAATCTATGCTCATATAGAATATCACATGTGTAGAAGAGACCAAGCTAGCTTTCCATGGTATAAACCCCTTGGTGTTAGTGATAATGCCGCCCCATCACGTAGATCAATATGAACCCTCATCTTGGTTGGTGATAATGCCGCCCCATCACTTAGGCGGATGGGTATGAACCCCCATCTCGATTGATGAGTATAAACCCCCATTCGGTTAGTGATGATGCTACCCCATCACTAGGTGGAGAAGTACGAACCATTCCCTTAGTTACCTAGGTTCTTGTCCCCCCGAATCGTGCATGGTCTAATGCAACACTTTTTGTAGATTTCATCATATGCATAAGCTCATTTCATCATCATATAGTCAATTATATCATATACATAAGCTCTTTTCATCACCATAACATCATTCATTTCATATCTCATGCTTTGGGCCTTTATTTTCTCAAGAAACCATAACCGAACATTTTATCAAACACCTTGGGGGTGTGTAATGGGGGTAAAAGACTATACAATTTAGAGATGAAATCATGCAAGAATATTTGTTGTCAAACCATCAATCAACACCTTGAAACACCCTAAGACATTCATATCAACACCCCACATTCAATCCAACATTAGATCCAAGGTTTAGAGCTCAAGACATGCTAAAACAACCATACTTTCATGAACTAAAATTACTGTGTAGTAAATTTCTCAATATACAAGACCCATATGTAAAATCAACTTTAAATCATGCATTATTAAGTAAAAGAGGGTTTAGGCACCATGGGTGGAAGGAATGACTCAACACCACATACCTTAGCTTTGGAGAAGTTCTCGGTGAAGGTTAAGGATGGAGGCTTGAAGCTTGAAGAGAATCCTTAGCTTTGGATGACGGTTTTGGGTCTTGAATTTGGGAGTGAAAATATGGCTAAGTGTTTGAGTGAGGGTTGGGAAATGTTTTGAGGGATATGAGGGTGAAATTTGGCTAAGTATAGGTAAAAACACGTTAGGGAAAACTTAGGCCCAACACTTAGAAAAATCTAGATGGACTAAGAAAAACTATGCAGATAATACAAGTCTCCGCGTCGTGGAGAGCACGCGGAGGCTCTTTGGAAATCGCACCAAGTGAAATCACACAATTCGATTACTTTGCTTTAAATTCTAGGTTAGACCCATGTCACCCTAATTTGGACCCCCTGAACAAGAATATGAAGTCAGATGTTCGAAATCACCAATGGATTTTTAGATATATGAAAAACAAGATTTTGGGCGCTTTCGAGTCACGTTTTTAGCCACTTTTTGGGGTCGTTACAAAGAAGTTCCTAATGTCCGACCTGGGACAATGGTCTAGGCTAATTTCTAATCACATTAGTCTTCGTAGCATCCACCTTAACACCATCCCCCGAAACCGCATATCCTAGGAAGGAAACCTCTCTAAACCAAAATTCACACTTTTTGTATTTAGCATACAATTTCTCCTCCCTCAATCTTTGCAACACAACCCTTAAACAAGCGCTATACTCCTCCACACCACGGGAATAGATCAAAATATCATCAATGAAGACCACAACAAAAGAATCAAGGTAGGTTTAAATATTTTATTCATTAGGTCCATAAAGATGGTCGGTGCATTCTTCAACCCACAAGACATCACCACAAATTCATAATGCCCGTTCCTAGTCTGGAAAGCTATCTTGGGAATGTCACACTCCCTAACCTTCAGTTGATGATACCGGTACCGAAGATCAATCTTAGAGAAGTGGCTATCCCCTTGCAATTGGTAAAACAAATCATCAATTCTCGCAAGAGGATATCTATTCTTGATGGTGACCCTATTGAGTTGCCGGTAGTCAATACATATCTTAAGGGACCCATCCTTCTGTTTCACAAACAGCACCGGTGCACCCCAAGGTGATTAGCTAGGCTTAATGAAACACTTCTCCAACAAGTCCCTCAATTGTTCCTTCAACTCCTTCAACTCTTCCGAGGCCATATGGTAAGGGAAATAGAAATGGGTTGAGTATCGGGGAGGAGGCCTATGCCAAAGTCTATTTCCCTTTCGGGAGGAACACCGGGAAGGTCATTTGGGAAGACATCAAGAAACTCATTTATAATCAGTACCGACTCTATGGGAAGAACTTTAGACTCCACATCCCTAACCTTCACAAGATGGTAAAGATAGACCATCAAGATCAACTTATGGGCTTTAATGCAAGAGATGAATCTACCCTTGACCACTACATCTTGACTCTTACACGCAAGGACAGGTTCATTTGGAAATTGGAATTTGACCCTGCAAGTTCTACAATCAATAGAAGCATAGTATGCATGCAACTAATCTATCCTAAGAATAATATCAAAATCAACCATGTCTAACTCAACAAGATAACAAAGGCAATATTTTATGAAAGATGCAAATAGGACAACTTCTATAAACAATTCTAGCAACAATTGATGCACCAATAGGAGTAGACACCTCATATAACCGATGCAATAACTCAAGGTCAACATGGAACTTTTTGTCAACAAAGGAGGTAACAAAAGAAAGAGTGGCACTCAGATCAATCAATGCATACAAATCAATGTCAAAGATTTTCAACATACCGGTAACGACATCGGGGACCCCATCCACCCTTTGGTTCCCATGCAAGGCATAACACCGATTGTGCCTTGGGGCACCATTTTGTCAGCCACCATTCCCCAGAGGAATCGCATTAGCACCTTGTGTTCGATCCTCTTTGCCTTTGTTGCGATTTCGAGGGAAATCCCTTTTTGTGACCCACTTCCCCACAACCAAAGCATGCATTAGTATCTCTCAAACAGAATCTACCCTTGACCACTACATCTTGACTCTTACACGCAAGGACAGGTTCATTTGGAAATTGGAATTTGACACTGCAGGTTCTACAATTAATAGAAGCATAGTATGCATGCAACTAATCCATCCCAAGAATAATATCAAAATCAACCATGTCTAACTCAACAAGATTACAAAGGCAATATTTTATGAAAGATGCAAATAGGACAACTTCTATGAACAATTCTAGCAACAATTGATGCACCAATAGGAGTAGACACCTCATATAACCGATGCAATAACTCAAGGTCAACATGGAACTTTTTGGCAACAAAGGGGGTAACAAAAGAAAGAGTGGCACTCGGATCAATCAATGCATACACATCAATGTCAAAGATTTTCAACATACCGGTAACGACATTAGGGATCTCATCCACCCTTTGGTTCCCATGCAAAGCATAAAACCAATTGTGCCTTGGGGCACCATTTTGTTGGCCACCATTCCCCAGAGGAATCACATTAGCACCTTGTGGAAGATCCTCTTTGCCTTTGTTGTGATTTCGAGGGCAATCCATCTTTTTGTGACCCACTTCCCCACAACCAAAGCATGCATTAGTATATCTCAAACATGGGCCCTTATGAACCATACCACACCTAGGACACACCTCATTTGGAACCACAACATCAACATCTTGGTTCTTTGGGAAGTCGTTGGCAAATCCCCTATTAGAAGCATGAGAGGAACCTTGGCCTTGATGGATCCAGCCACCCTTTTGGAACTTACTCTCGAAACAGGCTCTCTTAGTCTCATGACGCCTCCTCTTCCTCAATTTCTCTTCTTTCATTTGCTCGACATAGGTTATGAAACGTCACAAGTCCATGTACCTAATCAATATGGCAGACCGACTCTCCTCAATAACCAAGTCGGACACACCCATCACAAATATATTCATCCTAGATCTTGATTCGACCATCAAAAGTGGAGCATATTTCAAAAGATTATTAAACTTGATGGTATACTCCCTCACGCTCATCGATCCTTGTCTCAAATCAAAAAATTCCACCAACATAGCTTCCCTAAGGTCAAGGAGGAAGAATTGATTAAGGAAGGCCACCTTGAACTCCTCCCAAAGCACCACATAGTTGAATCCTGTCTCTTCCTTCCATTGGTTATACTATATTTGAGCTACCCCTTTGAGTTGGTAGACCGTCGACTCCTCCTTATCCTCCGACCTTACACCCATGATAGAAAAAATCTTGTAAACCTCATCAATGAATTCTTTAGGGTTCTCACTCTCCTTTGACCCATGAAATTCTGGGGATTCATTCTCATGAAGTCTCTCACTCGAGAGGCCAGTGTACTAGCTTGAGGGGCTTGGGCCCCTTGATTGGCTCGCTTAGCCACCACTTGTGCAAGCAAGGTGAGAGCATCCCTACGCTCTCCATTGGTCAGTTGCTCCTTGGGCGTGGGGGCTTGTCTTCCTCTCATGTTAGTCATGATCTCGCACAGAAAAGAACAAATGATAGTGGAGGAAAGCTTCTTCAACTCTTTAGCACGACTTAGAATATGAAGAAGGGAAACAATTCCTAAAATATCTTATAGCCTCCTACTCATAGTTGTGGTGCACAACATAATTATGAATAAGAATCTAATCAACAGAGTGTGTTGGAATCCGGGGATCTTACAACCTAGTGCTCTGATACCATCTTTGTCACAACCCAAGCCTAGGGCCTACATGTGACAGGCGAATGGGGAACCTGAAGGGACACCAAACAAGCCTCATAGCATATCATTTCACATCCTTGGTCGCGGAAGCAATTAGGACAACAATAATAGCAAAGCATAAACAGGGGAAATTGGGACTAAGGGTAAACTTCCATAACGTTACATCAAGAAAACAAGAGAGTTGAGGCTCAAGCATATATACATAACATGTCCAACAACATCTCTACTACATAAATAAGAGAGGGGGCCAAGAAAAGCAACCAGGCTTACCCTCATATTCAATACATAAATAAAAGAAAGATAGTCTTAATACATAGAAAGAGATCATAAGCAATGCCCCCGACATGGAGGACTCACGAACAAGCCTGTAGGATAATCAAATTAGCCACGTGGAGGAAGAGGATGATCAAGCAGTACTCTGGTTCTTACATGATGATATTATGTAGGCATAGAGTATGCATTAGTATATTTGAATGTATTATGTATGTAGGATGCATTGCAATAAGAGATAGGCATCATAGTGAAAATGCATAGAGATAAACAATAGCTAGTATAGTAACAATTTAGCATGTATGATTAATGCTTAAATAAAGCATGCTTATATAAAACATAACATATGTGTAAAAAAGGACAATTAAACCATTGGTGGATCATCACACCCTATCACCCTTGGTTATTGAGGTACAGACCCCGTCAAAAGATTGGTGCATCGTCGCACCTTACCACCCATGATGCCGGAGTACAAACCCCTCAATAGGTTGCTGGATCATCGTACCCTACCACATGTGGTGCCAAAGTACAAATCCCCCGAACGTTGATGGGTACAAACCCCCAACAAGGATGATGGATAGTCGCACCTACCACCCTTGGTGCCAGAGTACAAACGTCCTAATAGTTTATCAAGGTACAAACCCCTTGACAAGGTTACTCGGTGTGCAACTCCCGAGTAGGAAATGGTCACATTCCAATACTATATAGAGAATACCATCCATATACATTCATTTCATTATCATTACATTGGACCTTCAATTCCTCATGAAACCATAACCAGACATTTTATCAAATACTTAGAGGGTGTGGAGTGCTAGTGTAAAACCACGCAATTCAAGAGTAAAATCATACTAGATAATTCAATATAAAACCTTCAATAGATACTTGATAACACCCTGAAGTAGTATACATCAAAACTCTTCATCAAATCTTACAATAGAACTTGGTTTCATAACTCAAAACATAGATAAATAGTCACAATTTCATAAACCCCAGCATAGTGTGCAGTAATTTTCATAATACATAAGATACCTGAGTAAATCATCCTTAAATGATGAAAATTTAAGTAAAAAGAAGCTTGGGTATCATGGGTGAAAGGAACCCATGAAAGAAACCCACATACTTTATCTACAGAGATGAACTTGATGAAGATTGGAGATGGAGACTTGAAATTTGAGTGCAATCGTTAAGATCCGGGTTTTGAGACCTAAGTTTAGGAGTAAAATATTTGGCTAAGTGTTTTCATATTTGGAAACACTTAGGTCCAAGACATAAAAGTCTTGGACCGAAAATAAAAATCAGCAGCAATTTTAACATTGGGCGAGTAAACCACACTGGACCGAAGTGTACAACCCACAAATTAAAAAGTCTTGCATGATTTCACTCTTGAATTAAATGATTTTACACTATCATTGCATACCCACCAAGTGTTTGATAAAATGTTTGATAAAATGTATTTTGAGGAATTGAAGGTCCAATGCATGTCTTATAAGTTGACTGACTTTATGATAATGAAAGAAATGTATGTATATGATATTCTCCTAATGTATATGATATTCTCCTATATAGTTTGGGAAAGTGACCATCCCCTACTTGAGGGGATAAGAGCCCCGGTAACCATGTCGAGGGGTTTGTACCTTTATAACCAATCAACAGGTTTGTGCCTTGATAATTAGGTAGAGGGGTTAGTACCTCAATCGCCTGGTGTGGTAGTGCTTGAGTATCCACCAACAATCAAGGGGTTTGTACCTTTATAACCAATCAACAGGTTTGTGCCTTGATAATTAGGTAGAGGGGTTAGTACCTCAACACTAGGTGTGGTAGCGTTTGACTATCCACCAACCAATTAAGGGGTTCATACCTTGATAACCGGGTTGAGGGGTTAGTACCTCAATCACCATAGGTGGTAGGGTGCGCCGATCCACCCACCAACTAAGAGGTTTGTATCTTGGGAAACTATAAGTTCTATAATGATGGTCTCTTCTTACACATGTATTATGTTATATGTAAGCATGTTTTACTTAAACATTGATCATAGATGACATATTGTTATTATGCTATCTATTGCTTATCATTATGCATTTTCGATTGTGTTACCTATCTCTTGTTGCATTGCATCCTATATAATTAGTACATTCAAACGTACTAACACATACTCTATTCCTACATGATATCACCATGTAGGAACCGGAGTCCCGCTTGATCATCCTCCTCTACGTGGCTAGTACGACTTCTGTCAAGTTAGTTGGTGAGTCCTCCATTTCGAGGATAATTTCTATGTTATTATTCTATGTATTGTGACTCACTTTCTTTATTGTATATTTTTAATATGAGGGTAAGCCTGGTCGCTTGTCTTGGCCCACGCTAAGTTCTATGGTTAGAGGTGTTGTTGGACATGTTATGTGTAATATTATGAGCTTTACTCTCTCTTTGCTCTTGATCTTTTATGATAGGAAATATGTCCCTTAGCCCCGGTTATCCCTATTTACTATCTCTTATTGTCATTTTATTGCTTCCGCGATAAAATATGTGTAATGATATGCTACGAGGATTGCTTGGGATACCTTCGGGTTCCCCATATGTCGTATCACATCTAGGTCCTAGGCTTGGGTCGTAGCACTCTCCAAGTATAACCCACATTTGGTTGCCGATGTTAGAGCTAGAATGAAAAAAATGTTTTTTTCGGGAATGTCTGTCTTTGTAAATGAAAAGTGTCATACCGCTATGCTGGTAAGTGATATGGACTTTTCTTAGCTCATGACATATGCCCTGCAACTTGAGGGGGATAAGCATAGAATGTGACGAAGTAGAAGGTGGCCGATTTCATCAAGGTCACAAATTTCAAGGCCAAGGGTTCTCTAGTGCTCCCAACAAGAGACTTGCAAATAAAGGGGTTCCTAAACAAGGTTTGAAGGTGGAAATAGTGGGATGACTAATCCTAGGTACCAAAAGTGTGGGAGGAATCATAGTGGTAATTGCTTGAAGGATTCAAATGGGTGTTATGGGTGTGGGGGATAGGCCATAAGCTCGTTGATTGCCCTTATGTTCAAAAGAAGGACAATGATGGTCGCCCTCAAGGGCAAGATGGTCATGCTGATAAAAGGGCTCAAGGTGGCCAACAAGAGGGTGTTCCACGTCATAACCGATTCTATATGCTCCAAGGAAGGCAAGGAGTGGATGAAGTACACGATGTTGTTACCGATTTATTAAATGTTTTTTATTGAGATGTGTATGTATTGATAGATTCGAGTGCCACTCTTTCTTTCATTACTTCTTGTTGCGAAAAGCTTCATGTGTGTCCTGAATTGTTGTGTGAACCTTATGAAGTATCTACCCCTATCGGTGAGTCCATTGTCCCTAAAAGAGTCTATAGAAATTTTTCCATGTTCATATTGCATAATGTCTTGTGATTTTGTGGAACTTGACATGGTGGATTTTGAAAATATTCTTGACATGGATTGGTTACATGACATATTATGCTTCCATTGATTGTAGGACCCATAAGGTGAGATTTCAATTCCCTAATGAGCTCGTTCTTGAGTGGGTAAGTTGCGATGTCATGGTCAAGGGTAGATTCATTCCTTGTCTTAAAGCTCAGAATTGATTTCTAAGGGTTACGTCTACCATCTTGTAAGGGTTAGGGATGTCGAGTCTAAATTCCTTATCATTGAATCAGTTCTGGTGGTCAATGTGTTTCTTGATGTCATTCCCTATGAGCTTCTCGGTGTTCCTCCCAAAAGGGGAATGGACTTTGGTATAAACCTCCTCTCCGATACTTAACCCATTTCAATTCCCCCTTACTGTATGGCACCAGCAGAATTGAAGGAGTTGAAGGATCAATTGACGGATTTGTTGGAGAAGGGTTTCATAAGGCCTAGCAAATCACCTTGGGGTGCACCGGCATGGTTTATGATGAAAAAGGATGGTTCCCTTAGAATGTGTATTGATTATCGATAATTTAATAGAGTCACCATAAAGAACAAGTATTCTCTACAAAGGATAGATGACCTTTTAGATCAACTAAAAGGATCTAGTCATTTTTCTAAGATTGATGTCCGGTTCGAATACCACAAAGTGTGAGTGAGGGAGTGTGATATTCCCAAGACGACTTTTTTGACTAGATGTGGGCACATTGAGTTTGTGATAATGTGTTTTGGGTTGACTAATGCGTCGGCTATATTTATGGATCTCAAAGGATCTTTAAACTCTACCTTAATATGTTTGTGGTAGTTTTCATTGATGATATATTGAGTTATTCCCGGAATAAAGAAGAACATGCAAACCATTTGAGACTGGTATTGAAAATTTTGAGGGATGAGGGGTTATT
>JAPFFP010000094.1:4674170-4685606 GCA_026153255.1 Solanum medicagineum | reverse complement strand
TCATCACATATGATATTCTATATGAGCGTGATTTACTTAAGCATGTTTTACTTATGCATTGATCATACATGTCATATAATTATATTATGTCTATTGCCTATCGTTATGCATTTTAGATTATGATGCCTATCTATTGTTGCATTGCATCCCATATACTTAGTACATTCAAACATACTAACCCATACTCTTGCCTATATGATATCACCATGTAGGCACCGGAGCTCCTACTGATTCTTCTTGTGGCTAGATGGATTGTTCAAGTTAGGCTTTGGTGAGTCCTCCATTTCGGTGACAAAGACTACTCTCTCTCACTATGTATTAAGATTCTCTATACTTTATCATATACTTATGACTATGAGGATGAGCCCAGTTGTATGTTTTGGCCCCCGCCATTTTCTATGTAGTAGAGGTGTTGTTGGACAAAGCTATGTATTTATGCTATGTGTTAATTCTATTATCTCTTGGCTCTATGTTACGATAAGTTCTCCCTTAGCTACTTTTTGCCCTTATTTACATTCTTCAAATGTCATTTAATTGTTTTCGTGACCAAGGATGTGTAATAATATGTTATAAGGCTTGTTTGGGGTTCCTTCGGGTTCCCCATTTGCCGGTCACGTCTAGGCCCTAGGCTTGGGTCGGGACACTTCTCCTCCTTCCATTGATTATACCATATTTGTGCTACCCCTTTGAGTTGGTAGGCCGCCAACTCCGCCTTGTCTTCCGACCTCACACCCATGATAGCCAACACCTTGTAGACCTCATCGATGAACTCTTGAGGGTCCTCATCTACCTTCGACCCATAGAATTCCGGGGGATTCATCCTCATGAAGTCTCTCACCCGAGAAGCCGGTGTAGGAGCACGAGGGGCTTGGGCCCCTTGATTGGCTTGATTAGCCACAATTTGTGCAAGCAAGGTGAGAGCATCCCAAAGCTCTCCATGAGTCGGTCGTGCCTTGGGTGTGCGGGCTCTTCTTCCTCTTGTGGTAGGCATGATCTAGAATAGCAAAGAACAATCGTTAGGGTGGAAACCTTACTTTAACTCTATAGCATGACTTAGAACATGAAGAAGGGAAACATTTCCTAAAATGTCTCATAGCCTCTTACTCATAGTTGCGGCACACAACACAATCATGAATAAGAATCTAATCGGCGCGGTGTATCAGACTCCAAGGATCTAACAACCTAGTGCACTGATACCAAGTTTTTCATGACCAAGCCTAGGGCCTAGATGTGACACGATGTATGGGGAACCCGAAGGAACCCCAAGCAAGCCTCTTAACATATCATTCCACATCCTTGGTCGTGAAGCAAGAAAATAACAACAAGAGATAGTAAGTAGGGATAATCGGGGCTAAGGGACAACTTGCATATCATGAACAACAAGAGTCAAGAGAGAGAGTCAAGCTCATAGCATAATACATAACATGTCCAACAACACCTCTACTATATAGATAAGATCGGGGGCAAGACAAGCAACCCCGCTCACCCTGGTAGTGAATAATATACATAAAGAAAGATAGTCTTAGAACATAGCATAATATCATAAACATCGTCCCCAGAATGGAGTACTCACCAACAAGCTTGGGAGAAATCGTACTAGCCACATGGAGGAGGATGCTCACCTGGGCTTCGGTTCCTACATGGTGACATCATGTCGGCAAAGAGTATCTGTTAGTATGTTTGAATGTACTAAGTATGCAGGATGCAATGCAACAAGTGATAAGTACCACCAATGAAATGTATAGCATAGGGAATGAATAAGTTTATAGCAATATGGCATGTATGAATGATGCTTGAAGTAAAATCATGCTTATATAGAATGTGATACATGTGTAAGAAGAAACCACTATCATATTGGTGGATCGTCGCACCCTACCACCCTTGGTGATTGAGGTACCAACCCCATCAATTGGTTGGTAGATTATCGCACCCAACTATCCTTGGTGACCGAGGTACAAACCATCCGACATGGTTGTCAAGGCATAAACCCCCTGACATGGTTGGTGGATCTTCGCACCCTACCACCCTTGGTGACCGAGGTACAAACCCCCCGATATGGTTATCAAGGTACAAACCCCTCGAGATGGTTATCAAGGTACAAACCCCTCGATATGGTTACCCGACGAGCAACCCCCGAGTAGGGCATGGTCACATTCCAACACTATATAGGAGAAAATCATATACATACGTTCATTTCATCATCATATAGTCATTAAGCTCATAAGACATGCATTGGGCCTTCAATTCCTCAAGAAAATCATAATCAGACATTTTATCAAACACTTAGCGGGTGTATACTATTAGTGTAAAACCATTCAATTTAGGAATGAAATCATGCAAGGAAATCCAATGTAAAACCATCAATTAATATTTGGTAACATCCTCAAGCAATATACATCAAAATCCTTCATCAAATCTCAAATAGAACTTAGATTCATAGCCCAAACATATTAAAACAATCATAATTTCATAAACCCCAACATAGTGTGCAGTGAATTTCATAATAGATAAGACCCATGAGTAAATAAAATTTAAATCATGCAAATTTATATAAAAGGAAGCTTTGGTATCATGGGTGAAAGAAACCCACATACCTTAGCTTTGGAGAATAACTTGATAAAGATTGGACATGGAGACTTGAAGCTTGAATGAGAACCTTAAGATCCGGATGAGTTTTGAGACTTGAATTTAGGAGTAAAATATTTGGCTAAGTGTTTGAGTTAGTATTGGGGAATGCTTTGAATGATATGAGGGTGAAATATGGCTAAGCATGGGTATTTTCATGTTTGGAAACACTTAGGCCCAAGATCGAAAAGTCTTGGACCGAACTTAAAAAATAGCTCACAAAATGAACTGAAGTGTGCCCTTGGCGCGTCGCGCCTTGGGGCGAAAACCTCACAGGAAATTGATTTTTGAGAAAATGAAATTGTGATTCGTTTACTCTAAAATTGGGGTTAGACACATTTCCCAGTCAATTTGACCCCCTGTTCAAGAATATGAAGTCGAATTTTCGATATCACACACGGATTTTGAGATATACGGAAATTACGATTCTGGGCACTTTCGAGGCATATTTTCGGGAACTTTTTAGGGTTGTGTCACCACCTCCCTTTGAAGGTATAAGCAGTTATTGTCAAAATATATAACCTAACCAGGGTTAGGATCGATCCCATAGGGAATATGGTCTAGACCTGGAGTAATTACGAGCAATTCGGATAAATTAACATACTTATCTCCCAAAAAGGGGAGGTTTGTAATTGCAGTAAGTAAATATAAACTGGAAGCAAGTGCTATAAAATTAGTGAGAGAAGTAACTAGGGTATTGTATTTCCCATAAATTCCTAACTTGGTATAGTCAGACAATCCTAATCTTTCCTAGTGTATAGCATGCAAACTGGTAACATAAATTTATCAAACCCTTTGATCCAGGCGAGAGGTAAATTTTATTACATGATTTGATCCATCCTCGCAGTGTGACATTAGTAATTCTTACCTTTTGTTCTGGTACAATCTCCCCTTGATCTGGTTAGGTTGATTAGACGAGAGGGATCACACTGAATCCTGTTAATTATTTCCATATCCCATTCATTACCACCTTGATCTAGCAAGTAAGAATTAGATGAGTTCTAAAATTGGCCATCGTTAAAAAGCATTTTAAACGAAGAGATTAATTAATACATGCATCACACTTTCCAAGAATTCTGGATTATCTAATTTTACTTTGTTAGTTCTCCATGGTTTTCACAACCTTAGTGTGGATTTAGCTATGCAACTTACCATTATTTCATTTCATTCTATTGATTGGTTCTAGCTCCAACTGATCATTATAGATGAGAAACTCATGTTATGAAATAGCATAATTAAACCCTTATATTGATGAATTTAAGGACAAGAAACCCAAAGTTCTCCACAAGAAATCTCAAAGTAAAAATCATAATATTTGAGTTCTCAAAGTGTTTTTGTCCTCTCTCGTGAATCTCACTTCTAAAAATACCTTAAAAAAACCTATTTATAATAATAAAATAAAAATCCAAAATAAAATAGGAAAACTGGATTTGGAAGCTTCTACGGACGAGATTACGAGTTGTATGAGAAACCACGGCCCGTACTTAGGCTTCGTGCTCTGCACTTTCCAAAAATAGACTTCAACTTACGAAACCTTCTTATGGACAGTCTTTTGACTTACTTCAATAGATGGATTCGTCTGCTAACTTCTCTAAAACTCTTGATCCTCCGGGCATGACCTTATGCATGACTTATGAAGAAATCTACAACTTGTCTGACAATTCGTGGATGCAACATCTGAAGCTTGGCCTTCACTGGATTAGAATCACGAAACCAACTTAAGGCTCGTGGAGTAAACCACGGCCAATAGAGAGGTTAATAAATCTCCAAAAACTTCAATACTGCAGGACTTTGCCCGAAATCATACTGAATCATGTAATCCTGCAAAATGAACATAAAAGCACATCAAACTCACAAACTTCGTTTGAGAACACACAAATTTCCAAGTTTTAAGCATCAAAAGTATTGTATTTTAGCAGCACATCATCGAGACCTTAGAGGCCCGTCATCGCCATCGGTTTGACTTATTTGTATTCTATTCTTAGTTAGAGATTAAAGCCTTATTGTTGGGTAATGTACCTTATTGTGGCTATAGATTTGTTAACTGGCTTAATTGAGGACTTCAGTTATGGACTTGGTACAGGCAATAATTAGTGAGATAGATCCCACTTTATTATTTGTTTTTAACCACTTGGAACTCCTTAGTTGTATCCTTAGCTGATGGTCTATAGGTTAGTTTTCTCAACCTTTGCCTTTACACTGGTAGAGGTTCACTTCCCTAGTTTTTGTGTGATTTGTTTGGATATTGGGATGGCATGCATTTCATTGGTTGCTCATTCATGTTATTTTTGTGGTATGATCCCATGCATTGACTCATCAATTATGCACTGAGAGAGAGTGAGGAAATGGTTTTCATGCCACTTACATTGTGTTGATTCAGATTGGCTTTACATGGTAGATATCTAATAGATTCCTTAACTGGCTTTTTATTGAGATTCATACCACTTGGATAATGTCTTTTTTTGGATGTGATACTTTTGAGGCATCGGGGATGTTCTCCTTTCTACTTGAGATTATGGGAGGCATTTGGGATGATCTTAGTTTTTAGGATTTAATTAGCCAGCATTTCAATGCCCTTTTTACATTGTGGTTAATACTTTTCCTCTTGTATCACCGACTTAGGCCTTGATTATAATAAGCCCTGGTGTGGGCCTAGGCAGGTCGTATAAATTTATTGAGCCCTTGTTGGACACCTGACTGAGGAGACATTATATCAGATGGAGGGCACCACGAATTCTACCTTACTAGTTGGGTTGGAGTAGGTCATACAACACTCATTGTTATACGTGGAAGGGAGGTATCATGCATTGCATTCACATGCATCTCCATCACCAATATATTGTTTGTTGCTTGGTCCCCTGGTAGTATGGAGTACCGATCAGGGTTTTGATAGTTGATTATAGCGCTGGTGGAATGGGATGTCAGTTGGTTATTGTTTGTCTATACCTACTTTTGCCTGTGTTATTTTCTTGTATAATAACTTATTCCCTCATATTGAGTATGTATCTTATTAGGCTCGGTTGGTCTAGCCCGAAAGTTCTCGGTTGTTAGTAGGCCCTTGGTGTTTTTGGCCACTTGTTCCCTTATTGTGTAGATTACTTAGTCTTTGTTCATGCTAGCAGATGGTAGACCTGATTCTCCCGGGTACGTTCTTCGCTTCTCCTCATCACCTCGTATACTTGATTTGGTGTTATCTTGGCCATTATTCCATTACTAGTGCAATATACCTACCTTATTTTCATATTGTTTATATTTGCTTTATTTGCGGAGCTCAATCGGCATATGCTTGCTAAGTACCATTTATTTGGTACTCATACTACACTTTTGCCCCCTGCAGATTGTAGTACAAGTCCCCACTATTGACTTCCTTTCCTGCAAAGCAGGCTAAGGGTTTCAGAGATTATGGTGAGCTCCTAGTTTCCGGAGTTGCCAATTTCCATCTAATTGTATTTGGACTTACCTTTATTTTCTACTCAAAGATTACTGTTATTTGTATTTTTGAAGAAGCGTTGTACCCTTGTTTTGTGTATTAGAAGCTTGAATACTGATTGATTCAGGTCTTGGGGTGGGTTTCGGTATGTCATTTTCTTCAGTATTTTGTATCTCTTATCCTTATTGTGACAGCTTTCACTTATTGTAGTTGTCTTCCTCTGGATAGCCCGCGTTGATTTCGTGCTCTGGGATAGGCCTACTTGCCAGTGGGTTGGGAGGCGCCATCACGGCTTGAGAAATCGGGTCGTGACAGTTGAGTTTGATATGTTATTATCCAAAGGTGAATTCACCTAGATTTTCTAGTCTTAGTAAGATGGCTCGTGATGTGTTAGCCTATTTCATTTCTAGTGTGGCATCTGAATCTTTTATTAGTATTGATGGTGTATACATGATCTATTAGGAGTTCTTTGACTTCTTAATAGTGAAAACGCTTGTGTGGGTTCAGTATTGTCAAATTGTCAAGTAGATGGAATAATCTATTTCCAGCTATGTTTGCTATTTTGTGGGAAGTTCCGATATTTTTGTGTCTTGTTTGATTATTATTCCTTGCAATGGTTGGATCTTGTGTTGGCCAGCTAAGTTGGTGTGATGATGTTTTTCTACTTTTTTAAGTATTACACTATTTTCTAAAATTTGTAATTTTGATGTTTGCCTTGTCTTTTCAGGTCATGCTTAGTGAGATGGTTTGAAAGGAGATGATTGTTACTTACTGTTGCTTTTGCTGCCTGCTGTATATTTATTGCTAAATAGTACACTACTCTCGAGTTTTGAGCCATTGTGGCTACTCTAATTTATGGTATAATTTCCTGGAACTTAACAAATATTAATACTGAAATCTGGATACTAGAAATCTTCTCTTCAAGTGCAAAACTAGGTAGTCAAGAGTTGCATTCTTTGACCTGTACTGTCACATTATGTCTATAATGTTATTTTTAGTGGTTGTATCACAACTATTGCACCGTCTAAATATGCAAACTCTATTATTGCACTAATTTGGTTGCTCGCAAGTTGCAATATGTTGGATTGTTTTGATATGTGTAATGTATTGTTGGATTATTTGTATGCTTGCGCAAGTTGCCAAGCTTTCGTCATTTATATGCTATTATTGCTTGAGTTTATACAATCTTTCGCTTAATTTCTTGATTATTTAAGTTGCAATTCTAAAATATCCTAAGTTTTGATTATGTTTGCTCTAACTTGTAATGAAAACAGTTACTTGTTGAAATTTCAAAATCAAACACATCGATTTGTGAAACCAAATATTATTTTTGTGAAACCAAATAGAAATAATAAAAGATGAATCAAATTAGACCTAGAATAGATCGAGTTTGAATGCAAACTTTAGGAAAATCAAAATTTCCAATTTCAAACTGACAATAACCAAAATCAAATCAAACCAAGTTGTGAACAAGCCTAATCTATATGCTTGAAAGTTAAATTGAGTTTTGTTGTTGTCATTGGTGTCACCAATATCGGAATCATTTTTTATTAGTCTTGCTAGCCAAAAATAAGTATTCTAGGTGACAACGAAAACAACACACAAAAGATCTTTCTATTAAGTCTAAGTGACAACACTAGGGTAGTTATACATATATGGGCACTCAACTTTTATTAAGTTCAAATTATTTTTATAACTAAAACAACACTCGAACTTCGTTTCAATTTCATTAAGTCACTAAATTATTCTACTTAATTAGGGAATCACTCAACTTTGTATTAGTTCCAGTAAAGTTACAAAACAATGATACTTTGCAACAAAAACGTCGATCAATTCTGCATAAATGTCATTAAATATCTCTTATGTTTCCTCCTAAAAACATTTTGTGATGCTTAGATAACGTTAATATAATACAGAAATAATTTGGTGACATTCATAATGCTTGGTTAACGTTAAGGGTCAGGTGCTATTCGTTTAACCTCAAGGTCTAAAGCAAAAACTGTCTTACCATGTGTATTTTAGTAAGCAAAAAATATTTTAATTAAAAAAAAGAAAAGTGTGATTTATTTTGCGTGTTAAACATGCAAGCAAAAAACATCCTGAAAACATTCGTACATAAATGCTCCGGGAGATGGAGCTGTGGCAAGGATGAAGACTATGGGTGCAAGAGTAGGGATAAAAATGAGACGTGTTGACATATCATTTATAAAACTTGCTATATACTATCACTAAGACAGTCATTCACCCCATATTTTGAAGTAGTTTTTTCAGAGAAAATGCATGACAAAATCAAAAAATATTTTCCTCCATACCTAACTCGTAACTGTAACTTGAGGAAACGGATCAACCCAAATAGTACAATCTGGAAAGCGGAAAAAGGAAAATGCAACGTTGATCATAGACACATTAATTCAGAAATAGGCACAGCAGCAAGAAGGAAAGGAGGTCAACCGTAAGACTAAAACCCTATAAGCGTATGCAAATTAAAAATAATAAGGATATCTGCCAGACTTTTTCCAATTATTTTGATAGGCACGAATGAGGATCATCGGGAGTTTCTGAGAATACGAGACAAACTGTAATCAAAACTTTCTAATGCATTTTGATTGATGTGATCAAAAAGTTAAAACCATGAATGGATGTGCCATTTTTCCCCCAAAGTGCAACCAGCCTATGCCAAGAGACTTGAAAATTAAAATTTAAAAAAAAAAAAAAAAAGGGACCAAACGACTGCCTACACATTGCTCTCCGACCAAGCTCCAAGGCCCGAGGATGAGACACCTAAACACTTTGATCATAACATGGGTCATCCTAGACCTAGAATCAAGAATGATTGAACCAGGGCCCAATTGAACCATTTGCATGGCCATTGCTGTGGATCCCAACGCCATTTGGAACAAGAGATGGGGGCAGTCCAACAGCCATTGGTGGCGGAGCAGGAAACAACGCATGAGTGGGTGGAAGATTGTGGGGGCTTACTAGAGGACTGCCAGCTGGACTTCCATTGCGCTGTTGGATAACGTGGATCTGTCTGAGTCCTTCTTCATGAATCCGTGACAATGTCTCCAGCTCATTCATTGATAAAGCTTCCAAGCCAGCTCCATACAGTGGGGCATGCCGAGACATTTCTTCCTGAAGTGATGCTTCGAGCTGACGGATGTATTGCTGAAATGAAGCAAGAAACAAAAAGAACCAGTTTTGAGACCTAATGTTTATCATAGTAAGCTCTATGGAAATACAGTCACAAGATGCACCAAAATTGAGCCAAATTTGTACAGTAACAATGATCAATAATGATGTGGAAGAAAGAAGAAAAGATAAAGCCAAAAAACTAGAAGGAAAAAGATTAAATCGTCAAATTATTAGAATTTGCCTTAAATCTACTTATCTGAAGAAAAAGCTACTAGCATTTTCATTGTTCCCTATCTTGACTAATATAAAGTTTCTAATAAACATAGAAGACCAAAACGAATTTAAAAAAATCCACAGCTGTGCGAGCTTTTACACTCTTGTGAGACCTTTCAGAGAAAGTGAAAGTAAGAAAGGCACGTCCAAGAAACCAACAAAAATTCAGTACTCTTATATAGACTCAAAACACCTGAACCAGGCCTAGCAGGATACAGACATGAACACCTAACCCAGTCCTTCCTTTCATGTGAAAGTACTCTCAAAATGCTAGACCACCCCAGCCCATAGCAGGCCGTGGACTAGCCCTCAACTTTTTCTTTCAGAGAAGTTCGGTCAGCTGCCATCAGTAATGCTATTCAAGGTGGGTTTTTTTTTGTGAGGGGGGATCGCAGCCCCTTCTTTTGCTGTAATTTTTTGGCATTGCAACTTCTTGATGCCTTTTAATGAAATCTACTTCATCAAAAAGATTTAAAAACAGATAAAACTGAACCCTACCGGTAATTTATATATGTGCCTCTACAAGAAAATGATCTGCCCTCTTAATAAAAGTGAAGAAAGAAACAATACTCTGAATGATCAAATATATATCCTTCATCTGGGAGGAGTTAAATAAACACTATAATGGCTACTTTGCCTAATATATCTCTTTTTCATTTTTAAATATTTTGTGATATTCGACCAAGCAAGGAAATATCCTTTTTCCTTACTTTTTGACAGCATAAAGATTTTAAACCACCACCATAATGAAGGCAGAAGACAAGATTTCAGGAAATAGAAAAAGAAATAGCAAGAGCAAAAACCTCGCAAGCCTCCAGCTTGGATTCCATTCCGTCGATAAAAGCTTCACAGCGAGCAACCTGCTCCTCCTTTTCCCGTTTCTCCTCTTCCGTTTGCCCAACTGTTTGGGTCAACCGGCGTACTTCATCCTCAAGTGATTTTCGTAATTCTTCTCTGGTCACTTTTTCTGTGGCATATCGTTTCAATTCCTCATCAAATCTTTTCCGTGCAGCTTCAGCATTCTTTAACCTTTCTGCAAGAGCATTTTTCTCCTTCATCACTTTCTGCAAGATCGATAGTTTATCAGTCAGGCAAAGAGAAAACATGTCCATGTGTGAATCCATATGGAGAACCCCAAACGAAAACATTAATACAAATTTAACACATAAGAACTTCCATTGCAACTATTACAAGCACAAATGTCAGAAGTGTTTGAATATTTCCAATCCTTCAAGAACTAGGTTGAACCTTTCAGCAGTTCCAAAAAACTGACCCTCGAGGCACTCAAAGATACGACAACATAGCCATTGAAATCCCGCAAGTGAGGTTTGGGGATGATAGAATGTACGCAGACCTTACCACTACCCTATGGAGGTAGAGACTACTTCTAGAAGACCCTCGGCTCAAGTGCAACGAATTCCAGTATAGAGAAGGAGACAATGAAGAGAATATAGCAAATAACAAGGAAATAGTGCAAAGGTCTACTAGAAGAGCCAAAACAACAATAAAATTACGTGATAATCAAAACACCATAAACAACAATAATAAACAATACAACAACAACAACAACATACCCAGTATAATCCCACAAGTGGGGTCTGGGGAGGGTATAATGTACGCAGACCTTACCACTACCATATAAGTAGAGAGGTTGTTTCCTGAGAACCCTCGTCTCAAAACCCATAAGTAAGAAATAGCTAGATATGATAAAAGGAGAGAAGGGAACAGAAAAGGAACGACTAATATTGTCAGTATGTAAATAAGGTAATACTAACACATCATATAACTGGCAATGCAAATACATGACAAAAAAAACACCTAACCCTACCATTAGCCTGCTACTCTAATTCGTGACCTCCACCCTTTTCTATCTAAGATCATGCCCTCGGTAAGTTCAAATTCCGTCAGATCTTGTCTAATCACCTCCCCCCAGTACTTCTTCGGTCTACCTCTACCCCTCCGAGTATCTCCCAAAA
>JAPFFP010000094.1:4659002-4670786 GCA_026153255.1 Solanum medicagineum | reverse complement strand
CCACAAAAGTAGAGAGGCTGTTTCCAGGGAACCCTCGTCACAAAACCCGTAAGTAAGAACGAACTAGATATGCCAAACAAGAACCAAAAATATATAAAACCAAATTTCATGCATACTGCTTCTGGAAGATGCTGACAATGAAGGGCAGCCTTGAATATGAAGTCAACAGTTGCTGCAAGAGGTTCATCAATGGAATCCAATAAAAGATCAAATGACTGGAAAAGGATGCGTTCCCACACATCACTGCTACACTCCAACTGCCCGAGTGCACCAAAGACCTGAGAGGTTAATACTTAAAGCCATCAGATTGCTAAAATGTCACTTCATAAAAGCTAAATGCTAAATGTATATGTAAGAAATAAAAGAAAAAAATATTACTAAATTGTGCATCTATATTATCACACTGAGACCCTATTTATACACACAATATTACAATCCTTTTTCGAGCAGGATTCTACATATTATTCATGTTCCTATTACTGTTCTAACACCCCTCCTCAAGCTAGTGCATACAAGTTATATGTACCAAGTCTGTTATAAATGTAATTGATACAAGGATTGATGAGGTACTTGGTGAAGATATCTACAAGTTGATCATCGACTTAACAAATTTTGCAACAATATCTTTTGAGAGTATCTTTTTTTTTGACATAATGTCAGTCAATCTCAATATGTTTAGTCTTCTCATGATATACCACATTTGATGTGATATGAAGGGCCGCTTGAACCAAAACTGTTTGGTCCAAACTAGCTCACAAGTTGCAACTGCCATTACTCGATACTCAGCTTCTTTTGCACTAGATCAAGCAACCCCCTTACTCTTCTAGGACACCAAATTACCTCCTATTAAAACACATATCCGGAAGTAGAAAGTCTATCAAATGGTGATTCTGCCCAATCAGTGTTTGTATATCCAGCCTAGATCCTCGAAGAGTAGTCCTTTACCTGGAATTGACTTTATATGTTGCAAAATACGAACTTCATCCCAATCACTATCACAATAAGATGGAAGTTGCCACTAACTTACAACACTCACATAAAAGAGATGTCAGGTCTAGTCACCATGAGATAATTCAACTTCAAACCAAACCCCTATATCTTACAGGATCACTGCGCAGTCTGCCTATCTTGGCGGGAGTTTAGCATTTGGATTCATAAGGATGTCAAATGGGTCTACATCCCATCATTCATGTATCCTCAAGAAAGTCTACGGCATAATTGTGTAAAAAATAGCAATACTTGATCTGAAGCAAGCAACCTCAATACCTAGAAAATACTTCAGTCTATCGAAATTTGTCTGGAAATGCTGAAAACATCTTGTGAAATCAGAATTTTGTGCCTAAAATCTAAAAAAATATAACCCGTTGCCAGATCTGGGAAAAAAACTTGATTCTGTCACCGGAAAATTAGATCTAACCACCAAAAAGTGGTCAAAATCAGAAGATATTATATGGGCGGGTCAGAATGATTGGGGACCCTACTGAAAAAATGATCTGCCGAAAAAGTGGTTGGAAACAGGTTGGAATAGCTGGAAATAGTACTGAAGTCGTCGGAATAGTGATTTCCATACCAGAAAGTGCTCAGAATTTGGTATAAACTGTATGGGTCATCTCGGGATCAAGAGACAAGTAGATCTTGAACAAGAAAGTTGCTGGAAACTGGAAAACTGACTAGAAAAGGCTCACACACTGGCGTGTGGTCAGATCTCGCCGGAGTTGACAAGCTTTTGAGAAGCACATGCGAGGTTGATTGCCAGAGCAGTTGACTTGGGTTTGGCTGTCGGAAAGTGAAGGACCTTGTGGTGGTGTTGGTTTAGCATGACCCTGATGGAAGAAGAAGATGATGGAAAACCAAAATCGAGGCACAGTGACCGTGACTTTGTTTTCTTTCGCCAACATTTCTCACCAAAGCTCTAATGACATGTAAGAAATAAAGGAAAAAAACAATATTGAATTTTGTATCTACATAGTTCCAGTGAAACCCTATTTACAGACACTATATTACAATTTTTTTTCAAATAGGTTTCTATATACTATTCATGTTCCTATTCCTATACATATTCTAAGGGGTAGAGTATTAGAAAACATAATGCATGCATTAGCTTTGTGTATTAGTAGTACTTTGTTTGGAACACTTTCTCCACCTATGTATAACTAATACTTGCATTAGATATACACTTTATTATGTATTGAGGAGTGTATACTAATACATGGAAATCCATTGTCTTAGTAATGCGACAAGATTTAATGTCTCCATTAGCATGATTAAAGACTCAATTGTCCCTCGAAACCACTTTTTACATCTTTTTCACCATATTGTGGAGGGTATCTTTGTAAATAAATATTTTTTTATAAAACGTATGCAATGCATGATATTTTCAATATACCAAACCAAACAATGCAAGCATTACTAAGACACTATATTCAACATTATTCTGGTACATCCTAGAAAACGATCCCCGACAATATATGTGATAAAAATAATGTGTAGGTACAAATGTTTTCAAGTATGCTTAGCGAAGGACAATTCAAATTCTCTTACTGGAATCATTAATGCAGGTTCAGCATCTGGTTTCTTCAGTCGCTCTAGAAGCGCATAAGCAGCAAGTGGATGTTCCGAGTGCTCAACCAATTTTGGAACCAAAGCAACTAGGTCTGGCTGTAGATGCTTCGGAGCTTTATCCAATACAAGGGCTATCTTTTCGGCTGACTGTGGCCTCCTCCTTGGCTCAGGACAACCTTGTGGAACAGCTCCATCAAGTGCTCTTAGGGAGTTCACTATCAGTCCAAGAAGCTCCTCAGATTGCTCCGGCCATTTGGTCTGAAATTGAAGATTCTTTTGAATGGTCTATGTAGCCAGACATACCAAACCAGAAAACTTCAACAGGAAGATAGAAGTTGTACCTTAGTGCGAACGGAAGGATTTTCAGAGGAACTGCCAGCAGATGTTTCTGGCGGTTGCGGATGCATAGGCTTCCCATTGAATGTCCTTTCAGGAGCATTAATCCCATCAATATCTGAGCTCTGAACAGCAGATGAATTCATGTTCTCATCTGTCACCATATCCAGTCTATCATGGGCGTAAAGTTGCAAAGGTTCATTTGCACCATTAACTCTATCAGACCCCAATTGAGTACCTGCTCCATCTCCATGTGGAAAAGCTTTAGGATTCACTTCAGATGACCCACTACTCGAACTTCCTTCTGAAGGTTGGCAACATTCAACCATAATATCCAACAGTAAATCAACAATCGCTTGCTGCAACACTTTTACCCCCATCAGCAAGTTCATCAAGCTGGGGGAGGATTTGTCATTCTTATTTACCTTCTTTCCATCGCTACAACCAGATATATTAGTAGGAAGGAGTAGACGCTTTACTTTAGCAGGGTCATCAAGATACACACGAAGTCCAGTCAAGAACCCAGCTATTGCACCGGCATCCATAAGGAGCTTTTCCCTTAGAGTGACCTGTGGCTGCGATGGATTATCCCCATATGTGAGGTGAAACCCAGCTCCAGAGAGAAGATTTCTGAAGATATCTTCTTCGTCACTGATCCCTTCACTATCTTCTGAGTCAATGAGTTCATCAGGGTCAGTTGTCAGAGCATCTTGATCATCCTCAGAAGCCAACACCTAGAAAAATTTGAAGAAACAAGATAGAGAAATTGAGATCATAGAAATAAATATTCTACTAGCAGCTAATATCCATGGGAAAAGAGATGTAGAAGCATGCAATTAAACACTGCCAGACCAAGTCACTAGTAACGCCGCAACTAATAAGCAGGGGTCGTTTGGTCATTAGATAAAAGAACAGAAGCATACAACACAAAAACACAGATTCTGAAGAAGCAGAATAGAGTAAACTGATAGCAGAAACTTTTCTTCAGTAGAAGCCTTCTCTAGAGCAAGTGAGGAGACTTTGGGACATACAATGAAGTAAATAATCAGTGAGGTGAGCTAGGACTGATGAGATTACGGCTTAAATAGGTGAGAGTTAACAGTTTAACTTGGTCTCTTTTGAAAATAACCACCACTTGTTCCTCGTTGCACACTGGCTTTTGATTTGTGGTGCATGTGTCCATCTCTCTTCAGCTATGCCTTACAATATTAAGGAACCTTTTGAAGGAGAGAGATGCTGCAAAATTGGTGATGCCATCAAAACCATTTGGCAGATGATCCTAGAGGAGGCTCTTATGGACAGAACGGAATCAAAGATGCTTTGATGGTTCATCAACTCTGTATCAATTTATCAAGGCTAAAAGTCTCTTGTATCCGTAAAGTTAGTTCAACGTAACACCTGTACATAACCCACCCACCCCCACCTCCCCAAAAAAAAAATTGCAGTTCATCGCTCCCTGGTTCAAAAATAGCCACCTTTGTTAAAGGAGGCCATATTCATTTTTTCTAAGCTCAAATATAATATCTTTGTACTATCTTTTGCGTCTACAGGATGCTAGCAAAGATACTTCTACTTCAAAAAATAAAGAAATATTATTTATTATTAGGTCCTCAAAAGTACTTATGTTACTGAAAAAGAATATTAAATAATTATGCTAATATCATAAAGAATGATCAGTATCTTCCAAAATAATCATATTTTAAAAATTAATAAAAGTTTCAATAAATTTAGATTTGTGCGTAATTTCATCCGCGCTCCAAAAGATCCACAGATGAGGCCTCTAGTTTTAACTTTGCAGCAGTCAGAGGACTTTGAAAACTTCCATGATCTGTAGCAGCATTTTTATGTCACCGGATTCATGGGAAGGATGAGATAACACAAGAATCACATCAGCAAGGCAAGAGGTCTTGGATTTTATACAAGATCTCGAGCTTATTGACTCCCATCTCTCTGGTGGTAATTTCACTTGGATGAGAGGCTGCATCAAGGTTGGATAGGTCCTATTCTCCATTCTTTGGGATGACAATTTAGAAAGATCAGACAATTTGTTCTGCAAGACACTCTCATATGATAATCCATATCAACACTTGGAAAAGAATGTTACAACCCCCCCCCCCCAAAAAGTACACCCACCCACCCACACCCCGCTGAACCACAACAGACTTGAATTTTCCCAAGTTGTCATTTTAATGTGTTAAATCTTTTCTAGAGCTTCCTCCTCAAATACTCCTTATATCTCAAGACGCTTCTAACAAAGAAAGAAAAGTAAAAATGTAACTAATTATGCATGCAGGTACAAAAGATACCTGTAAATACAACTCACCCAACCCCATTACCCTCAATATTTCAAGTCTATGATAACAAAAAAAAATGTGATTAATAAGAACTTATAGTACTCGTCAGCATTGTCGAAAGCAAAATGCCTAGGGAAGTAGCAAAATCTGCTAGCATTCTAGGCAAAGAAAGTCACTGAAAAGCATGCTTTAGTGAAAAAAACGCAAAAATGAAGGGAAATTAAAGATAGATAAATGTAATGCAACAAAAATAACTACAAACACAAATACATTAGATAAATGAAGAGAAAAAAAATACTATTAAGTGAAACATGAAACAGATGCTTTTTTTTTTTAAACTAAAACATGAAACAAGATTATGTCAATCAAATTAAGAAATAACTTCGTTATGATCCAGATTTTCAATGCCCAATTAAAATTGAATATTTTCTTGAAACTAAATTTCTCATTTCCTATTCAGAATCACTACCATGTCTACCTATATTTACACAATAAACATGTCTCTTTGCTAGCTATGCTTATGTTTAGCGGCAACCTCCTCGGCACAATCCTATCAATGACTAAGAACACGCCTCAGCGTCTGGGTGCCTATGCTGAAGTATCACCTACATGAGGGGAAGCACACACTCTGCACTACACCAAACTTCAACACTAAATGCAGTGCAAGTAAGCCTTAAGGAACTGTTACTCATTTCTTCCCAAATAATTGACCTACTCTCCTTTTTTTAGTCTATCCAAAAGAAAAACCTTGGTTATCTTATCGAGAAAAAAAAAACATTGATTTATTTTCTTAAAAGAATTCAAATGAATCCAACCAATACCACTTCGTTTAAAAAATTATTTTTTAGCATAAAAACTAATACCCCCTCGAGTCCATATTAAGTGATTGTCGGGGACCTTTTTCATAGTTCAAAATAAGTAAATTATTCAAAGACCAAGAAAATTGTTTGGATTTTCTTCCATATGTGCCCTTCACTTAAATGAGGTTCTTAACTACTTTACATTTTCTAAGAGACTAATTTGGAAATAATCAAAAGGGATATAGTAGAAAGAGCCTCTAATATGACTTCAAAATTTTTTCTTAACGATGTCACACTCAAACAATTCACTTATTATGGACCACAGGGAGTACCACTTTGTATTATCTTTTTTAAAAGGGAAAAGGGTCGAAAATACCCCGAACTATTTGAAATGGAGCAGAAATACCCCTCTGTTATGTTTTGACTCAAAAATACCCCTGAATTAAATTTTTGGCACAAAAAAGGGTTGAAAATATACCTAAACTATCACAAATGGAGCAAAAATGCCTCTTGGTTTGATTTCGGTTCAAAAATATCCCTCCCTTAAAATTTTGCAAAAAAAACAACCCCCTCTCTAATGGAAATGACACCATGCATGTTATGTGAATAAAAAGCGCCAAATGATCAGTCCACGTGAAACCCCATTTAGGGATCCAAAAGGTTTTATCCTCGGATATTAGGTTCGAGACTAGCTTTTTCATGTCAGAAGAGACTGGTATTTCACTTGTAAACGTCTCAAAAAGCCGATCCCTAAATGATAACATTGATTTATCCTCTTTATAATTGTTGCCTCCTTCTTCAATCAATTTCCCGAGTTCAATAGGATCCAATTCTCCAAATTATCAGAATATATGAAGCTTGTATAGAAATTGTTGTGCTCATACTAGCAATGTAACATAATTAATATAAGTTATCATTTTCATGAGATAGTTCAGTTGCAACTATAAATTAAAAAAAATTTCATATAGTAAGAATCTAAAGTACTAGAAGCGTAACAAAAATTGATTTGAAGATAGGTTGGGGTAGAAATTTTAATAGAAGAGGGGTATTTTAAATAATAATTCTTAAGATTTTAATGGAGGGCTAATTTTTTAACCAAAGACTCACGAAGGGTATTTTTGTTCCATTTCTAATAGTTAAGGGGTATTTTTGCCCCTTTTTCATTTCTATTAGGACGAGGGGTATTTTTGAGCCAGAAATTTAATGGAGGGGTATTTTTTAGCCCAAAATATAATGGGGGAGCATTTTTGAACCAAAACGTGACGGAGGGGTATTTCTGCTCTATTTCAAATAGTTCAGGGGTATTTTTGACCATTTTCCCTTTTTAAAAAGATAACAAAGCCTTATTGTAACTGCACCAGCACTAAGATAGTGCAGCTAAATGCATACAGGGATGCAAAACTTAACTCTTTGGCATGCCAGGAGCTGAGGAATTTATCAGATTGTCTACCTCATATACATTTTCCAGATTACACCAAGAAATAGGCAAAGAATTTGCCGGGAGCTGACGAATTTATATCTGTCAAAATTACCCTTATTTTGGAAACACCGGTGCCTTACATTATGCAACACTCTTAATAGACAGTTTTTGTACTCTTTAAACTGTTATCTTAAGCATTTACCTACATGCTAGTATGGATTTATTGATATATATGCAACTCATATTCTATTGTATTAGTCCTGTTAGTCAGGTGCATAAATTCTATTGGTAGACAAGTTTTGAGCTATCCTTGAATGTGTTTCTTCTTTTTTTCTTTTTCTTTAAAGGTTGGGCAGCAAGCATGAATACAGCTTATATTTAAGTTGCATAATACAAACCAACAACAACATACCCAGTAGCATCCCACAAGTTGCATAATACAAACCATAGAGTAAATAACATCAGGCACGTATTTTGATACATAGATATAATGATGGCATCGCAAACACATTAGCGGAATATTGAGTTAGCATGTCTTTTCCTTTATCAAACAATAAAAACTTTATCAAAAAATGTCCATATCTTTTCTTTAATTGATAAGAATATGAAACATTACACCCATTAGCCCAAAAAGAATGATGAGCATGACATCATAATTTCTTAAAATTACATGTGTTAAAAATCACAATTTTATTGTTAAGAAGATGAAACAAGTGTCCCTAAAAATCACAATCAAATAAAAACTCACTGACTTGCAAATCGCAATCGTGCAGTGTTTATGGACAGGAGAGTGTTTCATTTTTGGGACAAGAGGCATCTGAAGTATGTCCATATTTTGAATGGCCATATTCTGTGCCCTGAGAATAGAGAACCCGTGGTAGGGAGCACTTCCCCTTTTGAAGGACCTATATGAATCTAGATTTTAGTCTAACTAAGTCGTTATATCAGGAAAAAGAAAAACCACCAAACCAGGTTCGACTCTGAGCGTCAATGCTAGTAAGACCAATTCTAAAGCATATTCAAGAGAAAATAAAATTGAATATTGAACACAAATGCATGACATTAGCCACTCAATCTTCTATTCTCTTTTTTTTAAAACTTGGTAACCTTGTAATATAACACTGTAGTACATCAGTAGTACATACAAATGAACTCCAAACTCCACTGTTCTAAAATCTAGATATTGAGTCTAAAACATCAATTATAGAGAGTTTCATTTGAGTATACTTGATTATACCAAAAACATAACAACAAAATGCAGTTAAGTATTAACTTTCTGCATACTATTCTTTATGCTCTCAAAACACCAAGAATTCCTCTCTTTCCAGGTTGCCCACCATATTGAAGTAGGGATAATTCTCCATCTAGTTCTGTCTTTAGCTAGCACACTTGCCTCCTCCCAACTTTTTAGAGCTTCAGTAATTCTCCAAGGCATAGTCCAGGATATGCCTTTGCGACTCAAGAATGACCTCCATGGCTGTTGAGTAAATTTGCAGTGTAGAAAAAGATAATCAACAGTTTCTGATGTTTCTCCACGTAGAAAACGCCTAGAACATAAGGTTATCCCCCTTTTCATAACATTATCTGTGTCAAAGTTGCTTCCATGGCTAGGAGCCATATAAAACATGAAACTTCACAAGGAATTCTGCATTTCCTAATTTGTCTCCATAGCCAGGTAGGAATCTGTTGACTTGGTTGCTCCATCAACGTGTAAGCTGCACCTACTTTAAATATACCTTTGCTACTTCCTTCCCACCATAATACATCCTCTTCAGCCTGGAGTCCATTGACGTTTCCAACAGTGCTGAGAAATTCTACCACCTTCGTTACTTCCCAATCGTTGAGTTGTCTCCTGAAATGAGAATTCCAGCCTTGTGTTGTCCAAATCTCTGCAACGGTCCATTGTTAGGAGGGGACTAGGTTATATACGTCTGGAAAAAGGAGTTCCAGATTACCCGACTCATGCCATTCTTCCTTCCAGAATTTGTTCTTGTACCCATTCCCCACTTCCACCTTGTAGTTGAGCTTGGCTTCCTCCCATAAATCTTTCATGGATCTCCATAAATTGACCCCATAAGGTGTAGTCACATTCTTGGTCATCCAACTATCTTCAGCCTCATATTTGGCACCTACCACTCTTTTCCACTGTAACTGCTTTCAACTAAGTACTTCCACAACCACTCCATTCTGAGTGCTTTAGTTTGAAAATTCATATTCTTTGTTCCCAATCCCCCATTTTTCCCAGTTGCCACAGATTTCCATTTTTACCAGGTGAAATTTTTTCCTCTTGTTGTTACCTTGCCATTGGAATGTCCTTCTCATCCTATCTAAAATTTTGAAGACCCCAGCTGGAATAGGAAACAGTGACATCATGTATGTTGGCAGAGCATCAAGGACTGAGTTGATCAAGGTCAACCTCCCTCCCATATATAGGTATTGTGTTTTCCGTCTAGCTAATTTTTTCTCGCACTTCTCTATCATACCATTCCAAATTTCAATAGACTTGGATTTTACTCCCAAAGGCATGCCCAAATAAGTTGGTGGGAAGGAGCCAACTTCACCACCAAGTATTGTGGCTATACAATTCATATTATTGACTTCATTAGTGGGATACATGAAGCTTTTCCTCCAATTTATGAGCAAGCCAGATATCCCTTCAAAAAAGACCAGAATCACCCTTAAATATTTCAACTGATCTTCCTCAGCTCCACAGAAGATGAGTGTATCATCGGCATATTGAAAGTGTGTTAATTACGAACTTTCTATTCCATCTCTAGAGACATTAAAGGCTTTCAAAAACCATCCTCTTGTGTTAGTTGTCTTAATCATATTGTTTAGCCCTCCATAGCGATTAAGAACAGAAAAGGTGATAGTGGGTCGGCCTTTCAACCATCCTCTTGTCCGCTGTCCTAATCACACTGTTTAGCCCCTCCATAGCGATTAAGAACAGAAAAGGTAATAGTGGGTCACTTGCCTGAGCCCTCTTTGAGAGCTTTGAAAAACTGCTGGAGACCCATTTATTAGAATAGAAAAGTTTACTATTGAGGTGCAAAACACGATCCAATTTAACCACTTCTGTCCAAATCCCATCCCTTCTAAGATCTTTATTAGGTACTTCCAGTTAACCTGACCATACACTTTTCTATGTCTAACTTGCAAAAAATGCCAAGTTTCTTCAATTTAAGCCTGGAGTCTACTGCTTCATTAGCGATCAAAATTGCATCCATTATTTGTCTCTCTTCTATAAAAGCCATTTGTTGAGAATCCGCCAGTTTGTCTATCACACCCTTCAACCTCTTTGCGAGTACTTTAGATAGTATTTCATAAAACTACCTATAAGACTGATTAGTCTATAATCCCTTAGCTCTTTTAGTTCTTTCTTTTTGGGTATAAGTGCAATGAGGGTAGCATCAGAGCTCTTCTCAAAAACTTCTTGATCATAGAAGTTCTGAAAAGTGTCTATTATATCCCGTTTCAGTATATCCCAACACTTGATGAAAAATCCATTGTAAGACGATCTGGTCAGGGGCCTTCTAGACATTTTAGTAGTTTATTTTCTTCAAACCTGCCTTGAAGTGCCATTTTCTCCTCTTTGCTAATGATTGGGCAGTGTGGATATTGATGAGTAGGTCTCCATTCGATGGGTTCTGTATACAACTTCTTGTAGTAAGTGATTATTTCTCCTTCAATTTCAGCTGGCTCTTGAGTAACTTCCCCCTGTATTATTAATTGATCAATGTTGTTGTACCTTTTGTGAGATTTGCTATTTTGTGGAAGAACTTAATATACTTGTCTACTTCCCTTTAAGCCATAGTATTCTTGATCATTTTCTCTGTTAGAATAGTAATTAGGGGTGCGCAAAAAAACCGGAAAATCGAAACGAACCAAATTAATTCAGTTTTTCGATTCTTCGGTTCTATTTCGGTTCTTTTTTCGAAAACTTTGGTTTTCGGTTCGAGTCATGGTGTAAGGATCTCGAAACCGCAGTGCACCGAAAAATCGAAGTTTTATTATATTAATACTTCTAAATTTTTGCTTTTAAATGTTATTCCAAGCCCAACCAATTCTAACCCAAACCCAATTTTAAGCCAAACCCGTTTTGAGTTTTTTCACTTTCCCCCACTTTACGATGATTCACAAAAATCTACTGAGAAGTGCAAAATTGCAAATGCAAACTGGAAATTGGAAAGTGCACTGGATAGAGCTTTAGTCGTTACGAAAGAAAATCCTTTGGATGGTGTGCTTTTGTTGTATTCTTGATTGTTGTGTTTAGCAGTTGCATGGTTTTAAAGAACCATTTGCAGCTCCCATCAGTTAGTAAGTCCTCTGCACTTAATAATGTTCTAATTTAACCCCTGTATTAAGTAAGTTG
>JAPFFP010000094.1:4588525-4628431 GCA_026153255.1 Solanum medicagineum | reverse complement strand
GACCCTTGTCTCAAATTCATAAATTCCACCAACTTAGCTTCCCTAAGTTCAAGGGGGAAGAACCGATTAAGGAAGGCAACAATGAACTCCACCTAAAGCGCCATATAGTTGACTCCCTTTTCCTTCTTCCATTAGTTGTACCATATTTATGCCACCCCTTTGAGTTGGTAGGCCGTCAACTCTGCCTTATCTTTCGACCTCACACCCATGATAGACAAGATCTTGTAGACCTTATCAATGAACTCTTTAGGGTCCTCACTCACCTTTGAAGCATGGAATTCCGAGGGATTCATTCTCATTAAATCTCTCACTCGAGAAGCCGGTATAGGAGCATAAGGGGTTTGGGCCCCTTGATTAGCCACAACTTGTACAAGCAAGGTGAGAGCATCTCTAAGCTCTCCATTGGTCAGTTGCTCCTCGGGTGTGTGGGCTCGTCTTCCTCTAGTGTTAGGCATGATCCAGCATAAGAAAGAACAATCGTTAGGGGGAAAATCTTACTTCAACTCTATATCATGACTTAGAACATGAAGAAGAGAAAGATTTCCTAAAACATCTCATAGCCCTGTACTCATTGTTGTGGTGCACAAGACAACCATGAATAAAACTCTAATTAACGTGGTGTGTTGGACTTCGAGAATCTAATAGCCTAGTGCTTTCGTACCATCTTTGTCATGACCCAAGCTTAGGGCCTAGATGTGACCGGCGAACGGGGAACCCAAAGGAACCCCAAAGACGCCTCATAGCATAATTACATATCCTTGGTCGCGGAAGCAATTAAAATGACAATAAGAGATAAGCATAAACAAGGGAATTGGGACTAAGGATAGATTTCCATATCATAACATCAAGAAACAATAGAGCCAAGCATAGATACATAACATGTTCAATAACACCTCTACTACATAGATAAGAGCGGGGGCCATGACAAACAACTGGGATCACCCTCATAGTCAATACTTTAATAAAATAAAGGTATTCTTAGTTACATACCAAGAGATCATAAGCAACATCCCTGAAATGAAGGACTCACCAACAAGCTTGAGAGACAATCATACTAGCCATGTAGAGGAGAAGGATGATCAAGCGGTGCGCTGATTCCTACATGGTGACATCATGTAGGCATAGAGTATGCGTGAGTATGTTTGAATGTACTAAGTATGTAGAATGCAATGCAACAAGTGATAGCAGCATAATCGAAATGCATAAGCATAGGCAATGAGTACATATAGCAATATGGCATGCATGAAAGATGCTCGTAGTAAATCATGCTTATATAGATCACAAAGTAAGTGTAAGGAGTGATCATTCTTAGTGCAATCCAAGACCTACCACCCTCTTGGATAGGCGCATGAGTTACAAATCCCTTCATGAGGTTGATGGAGTAGAAACCCCCCAACAAGGTTGATGGAGTATAAACCCCTCCAACAAGGTTGATGGAGTATAAACCCCCCAACAAGGTTAATGGGTACAAACCTCTAACAAGGTTGACGGATACAAACCCCCAACAAGGTTACCCGAGCCTACCACCCCCCGGTTACGCGATCGAGGTACCAAACCCTCAACAAGGTTACCCAGGCCCATAACCCCCCAAGCTAGCCTTGGTCATCCCCAACACTATAGAGATAATATTTTATATATGTTAATACATACACTCCTTTCGTCATCATATACATACATTCCATTTCATCATCACTCCATCATCATTCCATCATCATTTTATCATCGTATACTCATTCAACACATAAGACATGCATAGGACCTTCAATTCCTTAAGTAACCATAACCAGACATTTTATCAAAAACTTAGAGGGTGTGCGCTAGTGTAAAACCATGCAATTCAAGAGTGTTATCATGCTAGAAAATTTAATGTAAAATCATCAATAGATACTTTGTCAAACCCTCAACCAATGTACATCAAAACCCTTCATCAAAGCTCACCGATCTTAGATTCATAGCCCAAAACATAGTAAAACAGTCACAATTTCATAAATCCCAGCATAGTGAGCAATGATTTTCATAATAATAGGACCCATTTGTAAATCAAATTTAAATCATGTAATTTAGGGAGAAAGGAAGCTTGGGAATCATGGGTGAAAGGATCCCATGAAGGAAACCCACATACCTTAGCCTTGGAGATGAACTTGATCAAGATTGGAAATGGAGAATCAAAGCTTGGCTGAACTCCTTAAGATCCGGAAAGGGTTTTGAGACATGAATTTAGGAGATGAAATATTGACTAAGTGTTTGAATGATTATTGGGAAATGTTTAGAATGGTATGAGGATGAAAAGTTCCTAAGTATAGGTATTTTCAAGTTTGGAAACACTTAGGCCGAAGACCCAATAGCCTTGGATCAAGATAAAAATCACTGAAAGCAAAATACACAGCCTATCATGAAGGCAAGATTTACATAGGTCCGTGATGGCTTCGTGTCACGGTACCGTCGCGGATTGATTCTGAAAATCAATAATTACAAAAAAAGAAATTGCTAATCGTTTGCTCTTAAATCGAGGTTAAACCCATTTCCCACTCAATTTGACCCCTTGATAAAGAATACAAAGTTGGATTTTTGATATCACTCGTGAATTTTGAGATATATGGAAATTACAATTTCGAGTACTTTCGAGACATATTTTCAGGCACTATTTGGGGTCGTTACAGTCTTGAATGATATGAGGGTGATATATGGTTAAGTATAGATATTTTCACGCACGAAAACAGTTACGACCAAGGCCCAAAAGTCTTGGACCGTGATAGAAAAATAGTGCACAAACACACAGAGTAGCGTGCCCTTGGCACCTCACGCCAGGGGCACTAATTGCTTTGGAAATCGCATTTCTAGATTTTGATACGATTGCTTAAAAATCAGGGTTAAACCCATTTCCCACTCAATTTGACCCCTTGATCAAGAATATGAAGTTGGATTTTTGGTATCATGCACAAATTTTGAGATTTATGGAAATTACGATTCCAGGCACTTCCGAGGCACATTTTCGAGCACTTTTGGGGTCGTTTCAATATCTCCCCCTTGGAAACATTGGTCCCCAAATGTAAAAGAAACGTATATGAGCAAGAATAATCAAAAGAGGTTAGCCCCAACAAGAATGCAAAAATACCCTTAAAATATCATTTTTTTCAAAATCTCAACATAAGTGTAGAATCACCATGAACTTTGTCAATATAAACATGAATGCATGCAAATGACTTAGGGGCTGGAACATGAGACATGAATAACATAGAATACCTAGAATTAGTACCTTAGGCTAGAGTAGATGGAAGAGATAAGGATATCATTTTTGCATGTCCGCTTCGGCCTCCCATGTAGCACTTTCAGCATGTTGATTCCTCCAAAGGACCTTAACGGAAGCAACATCCTTGTTCCTCAACCTCTTCACTTGTCTATCCAAGATCTCTACTAGAACTTTTTCATATGTCAAGTTGTCTTCAACTTAACCCCATAACATTAAGAGGCACAATAGCATTAGGTTCACCTACACACTTCCTCAACATAGACACATGGAAGACTGGATGAACCAATTCCATTTCACTAGGCAATTCCAACTCATAGGCCTCTTTACCAGTCCTCCTCCTCATTTTATAAAGACCAACAAATCTTGGACTTAGTTTACCCTTCTTACAAAAATGAACCACACTTCATGGGTGACACTTTCAAATAGACCCAATCGCCAACCTTAAACTCAAGCTCCCTCCTTCTCATATCAGCATAAGACTTTTGGCAACTTTGGAAGGTTTTCAACCTTTCTCTAATCATCCTTACCTTCTCCATAGCATCCATAACCAGATCCAAACCCAATAAATCCATTTCCCCATCTTCAAACCACCCAAACTGTGATCTACAACATCTACCATAGAGGGCCTCAAAAGGAGCTATAATAATGCTAGAATAATAGCTATTGTTATAAGCAAATTCAATCAATGGAAGATGATCATGTCAACTACCCTAGAACTCAAAAATAAAAGCACTAAGCATATTCTCAAGAGTTTGGATAGTTCTTTCGTCTTGGTCATCCGTTTGAGGGTGGAAGGTCGTACTAAGTTTAACTTTTGTACCAAGACCCTTTGGAAAGACCTCCAAAAACATGCAATAAATTGAGCACCACGATATGATATGATGAATAAGGAACTCCATGCAACCTCACCAACTCATAAATGTATAACTTAGCCTAATATTCAGCCCATATGTGGTCTTACTTGGTAGAAAGTGAGCCGATTTTGTTATCCTATCAACCACAACCCAAATAGAACCAAAATCCTTTCTAGTCTTGGGCAATCCAACCACAAAATCCATATTAATGTCTTTCCACTTTCAAGTAGGAATCTCTATGTCCTGGGTTAGGCCACCTGGCCTTTGATGTTCGGCTTTGACTTGTTGGCAACTATGGCAACCGGATAAAAATTTGGCAATGTCTTTCTTCATACCTCCCCAAAAAAACACATCCCTCAAATCTCTATACATATTGGTAGCCCCGAGGTGAATAGAATAGGAAGAACCGTGAGCCTTATCAAGAATCTTTTCTCTCAAGCCATCAACACAAGTCACACATTTCCTACCTTGGTATCTAAGGACATTATCTCCCCTTTGGGAGAAAACCTTCACCTTACCATCTTTTACCAATGCCTTCTATTCTAACAAAGTGGGGTCAAGATCTTGCTTAACTTTTACCTCCTCAACCAATGAAGATTTAGAACTATCAACAACAACAACAACACTATCGACCTCTTCCACCCTTACTCTCAATCTATCCAACCAGTGGACCTCCTTAGCCACATCTATGCCCCCACCATCAACAGGAGCTAGGCTACCCATAGACACCCTACTCAAAGCATCTGCCACAACATTAGCCTTACCGGGATGATAATGCACACTCATATCATAATCCTTAAGAAGTTCTAACCACCTTCTTTACCTTAAGCTGAGATCTTTTTGAGTGTTGAAGACTCTTATGATCGATAAATATATCAACATGCACCCCATACAAATAATGATGCCACATCTTCAATGCAAATACCACCGCGGCTAGTTCAAGATCATGGGTAGGATAGTTCTTTTCATGCACTTTGAGTTGTCTAGAAGCATAGGCTATCACCTTACCATTTTGCATTAACACACAACCCAAACAAACTCTAGAAGAAACACAATAGACAACAAATCCTTCTATCCCTTCCGAAAGAGACAAAATAGGAGCGGACACAAGCTTATCTTTCAAGGTTTGCAAGCTCTTCTCACACTCATCGGTCCACACAAACTTAGCTTTCTTTTGAGTCAACTTAGTCATGGGAGAAGCAATAGAATAGAACCCATTCATGAATCTCCGATAGTAACCTGCTCAGCCCAAGATGCTCCTAATATCCGACGGGGTAAATGGACTAGGCCAATTTCTAATCACATTCGTCTTTTTAGGATCCACCTTCATACCATCCCCAAACACCACATGACCTAGGAAGGTAACCTCTTTTAACAAAAATTCACGTTTTTCATACTTGACATACAATTTCTCTTCCCTCAATCTTCGTAGCACTACCCTTAAGTGGCCCATATACTCCTCCTCACTATGTGAATAGATCAAAATATCATCAATGATGACCACAACAAACGAATCAAGGTAGGGTTTGAAGACTCTATTCATAAGATCCATAAAGATGGCTGGTGCATTGGTCAACTCAAAGGACATCACAACAAACACATATTGCATACCTAGTCCAGAAGGCCGTCTTGGGAATGTCACACTCCCTCACCTTCACTTGATGATACCCGGACCGAAGATCAATCTTAGAGAAGTGGCTAGCCCCTTCCAATTGGTCAAACAAATCATCAATTCTTGGAAGAGGATACCTATTCTTGATGGTGACCCTATTAAGTTGTTGGTAGTCAATACATATTCTAAGAGATCCATTCTTATTTTTCACAAACAACACCGGTGCGCCCCAAGGTGATTAGGTAGGCCTAATAAACCCTTCTCCAGCAAGTCCCTCAGTTGCTCCTTCAACTCCTTTAACTCCACGGGGGCCATATGATAAGTGGGAATAGAAATGGGTTGAGTATCGGGGAGAAGGTCTATACGAAAATCTATTTCCCTTTCGGAAGGACCACCGAGAAGGTCATTTGGAAAGACATCGAGAAACTTATTTACCACCAGAACTGACTCTATATGAAGGACTTTGGATTCCACATCCCTAACCCTCACAAGATGATAAAGACACCCCTTAGAGATCAACTTACAAGCTTTAATGTGAGAGATGAACCTACCCTTGACCACCATGTCATGGCTCCCCCACTCTAGGACGGGTTCATTTGGGAATTGCAATTTGACCCTACGTGTTCTACAATCAATAGAGGCGTAGTATGCATGCAACCAATTCATCCCAAGAATGACATCAAAATCAACCATATCCATCCCAACAAGATCACAAGGCAATATTTTATGCAGGATGCAAATGGGACAATTTCTATAGACCTTCCTAGCAACAATAGATGCACCAATAGGATTAGATAACTCATATGACTTGCACAATAATTCGGACTTAACATGAAACTCTTTGTCAACAAAAGGGATAATAAAAGAAAGAGTGGCACCCAGATCAATCAATGCATATACATCAAAATCAAAGACCTTTAACATACCGATGATGACATCGGGTACCCCATCAACCCCCTGCCTCCCATGTAAAGCATAAAACTGATTATACCTTGGGGCACCACCTTCTTGGCCACCTCTTCCCAAAGGAACTGTATTTGCACCTTGTGGATGGACCTTCTTACTCTTGTTGCGGTTAAGAGGACAATCAATCTTTTTGTGACCAACTTCTCCACACCTATAACATGCATTAGTGTCTCTCAAACATGGGCCACCATGGCCCTTAGCCACATCTTGGATACATATTATTAGGGACCATACCACAACACCTTGGGCCCTTGGGAATTCGTTGGCAAACCCCCTATTAGAAGCATGAGAAGATCCTTGGCCTTGAGGGAACCGGCCACCTTTTCGACTTTGGAACCTACCCTCAAAGCGGGCCCTCTTGGCCTCATTACCCCTTCTCTTCCTCAATTTTTCCTTCTCTATTTACTCGACATAGGTCATAAAAAGGTATAAATCCATGTCACTAATCAACATAACGAACCGGAATTCCTCACTCACCAAATCGGAAACACCCATCACAAACTTATTCATTCTAGACCTTGGGTCGGCAACCAAGTGGGGAGCATATTTAGAGAGTTGATTGAACTTGAGTGTCACGACCCAAGCCTAGGGCCTAGACATGACATAGTGAATAGGGAACCCGAAGGAACCCCAAACAAGCCTCTTAACTTATCATTACACATCATTGGTCGCGGAAGCACATGAAAGACATGAAGAGCAAGAATAGGAAAAAGGGACTAAAAGGGTAAAGCTTGCAAAACTTCATAATAAAGAGACAAAGAGTCACAGCGCATATCCTAGATACATAGCATATCCAACAAACACCTCTACTACATAGATAAGAGCAGGGACCAAGACAAAGCAACTGGTCTCACCCTCATAGTCAAAGTAGAACATAAAGAAGAGTGTCTCAATAAATAATAAGAGAAACACAAATAAACATCCCCTAAATGGAGGACTCATCAACTAGCTTGAGTAGTACCAAACTAGCAACGTGGAGGACGAGGACAATCAACTTGGGCACTGATTCCTACATGGTGATATCATGTAGGCAAGAGTATGCGTTAGTACGTTTGAATATACTAAGTATGTAGGATGCAATGCAACAAGAAATAGGCATCATAGTCAAAGTGCATAACAATAGGCAATAGAGATCATATAACAATATGGCAAGTATGACCAATGCTCAAGTAAAACATGCTTAAGTAACCCATGCTCATATAGAATATCATATGTGTAGAAGAGACCAAGCTAGATTTCCAAATTACAAACCTCTTGGTTGGTTGATGATGATCTCAGCCCATCACCCTAGTGGTTAAGTACAAACCCCTCACATGGTTGATGAGTACAAACCCCTATTTCAGTTATCTGGACTCTTAGTCCCCCCTGATCGAGCATGGTCTAATGCAACACTTTATATATAATAAATTATTTACATAAGCTCATTTCATCATCATAACATCAATCATATCATATTGCATGCTTTGGACCTTCAATTCCTCAGGAAACCATAACCGGATATTTTATCAAAAACCTGGCGGGTGTGAAATGGTAGTATAAAACCATGAAATAAAGAGATGAAATCATGCAATAAAATCTATTATAAAACTATCAATAAACACCTTGTAACATCCCAAGCAATATACCTCAAAACCCCTCACCAAATCTTACAAGAGATCTGAGATTTATAGCCCAAAAAATAGCAAAACAGTCATAACTTTACATAGCTTTAACATAGTTCATATACATGTTCATACTAGTAAACCCAATTGTAAAATCAACTTTAAATTATGCAAATTGAGTAAAAACGAGCTTAGGGTACCATGGGTGGAAGGACCAAATAGTTGAAACCCACATACCTTAGCTTTGGAGAAACTCTTGGTGAAGATTGAAAATGGAGGCTTGAAGCTTGAAGGAAATCATTAGATCCAAAAGAAGTTTCGAGACTTCATTTTAGGAGTGAAAAATATGACTAAGTGTTTGAGTGAGTATTGGGGAATGTTTAGGCTGATATGAGGGTGAAATACGACTAATTATAGGTAAATATACATTTGTGAACACTTAGGCCCAAGATATAAAAAGCCTTAGATCGAGACCAACAAAAACAGTCACAAAAATAAGCCAGTGCACGTTGTGGAAGCGGCGCAGTTTGCTCTCTGGAAATTGACATTTGGGAATTTTGAATTTTGATACGGTAGTGCTAAAATTGGGTATAGACCCTTTTCCCCCTAATTTTGACTCCTTGAACAAGAATATGGAGTCGAATTTTTGAAATAACGAATGGATTTTTAGATATATGGAAATCACGATTCCGGGCACTTTTTAGGGTCGTTTCAATATCTCCCCTTGGGAATATTCGTCCTCGAATGTAAAAGAGTGTACTATGACAAGAGTAACCATGAAAAAATCAGCCCCAACAAGAATGCAACATTACATTTAAAACGTTGTTTTCAAATCTCAACATAAGTATAAAATCATCATAAATTTGCCAACCTAAACATGAATGCATATGAATGATATAAGGGTTGAAATATAAGACTTGAAATCACATAGGGAACTTAGAATTAGTACCATAGGCTTAAGTGGAGTGGAAAAGATAAAGATATTGCGTTTTCATATGCGTTTTGGCCTCCCATGTAGCACTTTCGACTTGTTGGTTCCTCTGAAGAACCTTAACAAAGCCACCTCCTTGTACCTCAATCCCTCTGCTTGCCTATCCAAAATCTAAACCGAAACCTCCTTATAAGTCAAGTTATCCTCAACAACACCCACAACATCAAGAGGCACAATAGCATTTGGATCACCCACACATTTCCTTAGCATGAATACATGGAACATCGAATGAACTAAATCCATTTTGCTTGACAATTTCAACTCTATAACAATCCCAAAAAGTGCCCGAAAATATGCCTCGAAAGTGCCTGAAATCACAATTTCCATATATCTAAAAGTATGTTTGTTATTTCAAAAATCTGACTTCATATTCTTGTTTAGGGGGTCAAATTGAGTGGAAAACATGTCGAACCCAAATTTTAGAGCAGCTGTATCAAAATTTGAAAATCACAATAAATGCTATTTAAGAGGGTGAACTTTGAAGGGGCATGTCTCTTAGCACACAAAGAATTGAGTGACCCACGACCTACCAACTTAAATCTCTTTGAATTAGCTTTCCAACGCACTTCGTTTCACCTCATTCCGTGTTCGGATGAAGGATTTATGCCCATTTTCGTAAATCTTGTTCGTGCAGAAAATGTAGATTTCTAGTGAGCATCCGCGTCACTTCCGTGACGTGGACCAGTGTTATTTTGGCCTTGTTTTATATAATTTCGGCTCAATACATTCAAGTCTTGGGCCCAAGGGTTCCTATACGTGTTTTTACCTATACTTAACCTTATTTCACCCTCACATCATCCTCAATATTTCCCAATATCCTCTCAAACACTTAGACTCATATTTCACCCTAAATTCAAGTCCGAAAACTCAAGACCAATCTTAAGGATTTCATTCAAGCTTCAAGTCTCCATTTCTAGTCTTCTTCAAGGGTTCTCCAAGGTCAAGATATGTGGTGTTGAACCATTAAGTACTTCCACCCATGGTACCTAAACCCTCTTTCACTTAATAATGCAAGCATGATTTAAAGCTGATTTTACATGTGGGTCTTGTATATTGAAAAATTTATTGCACAGTTATTTTTGTTCATGAAAGTATGGTTGTTTTAGCATGTTTTGAGCTCTAAATCTTGGATTTAATGTTGGATTTGATGAAGGGTTTTGATGTAAATGTCTTGGGGGTGTTGCAAGGTGTTGATTAAAGGTTTTACCACTGATTTTCCTACATGATTTCATCTTTAAATTGCATGCTCTTTTACCCCCATTACACACCCGCCAAGTATTTGATAAAATGTCAGGTTATGGTTTCTTGAGAAATTCAAGGTTCAAAGCATAAGATATGATATGTATGATGTTTTAGTAATGAAATGAGCCTATGGACATGATGTGTGTGTGTGTGTGTATATATATACATACATATATATATATATATATACATACATATATATATATATATATATATATATGTTTTATGTAATGTGTTGTATTAGACCATGTTCGGTCCGGGGGAATAACGGCTCGGATGACCATGTGAGGGATGAGTACCTTGCCACCAGGGTGTCCGGGTGTGAACGGCATCTACCATGTGGAGGGTAAGTACCTTGCCACCAGGGTGTTTGGGTGTGAACGGCATCTCCCATCCAAAGTTGGAATTCTAGCATGGTCTCTTCTACACATATGATATCTTATATAAGTATGATTTACTCTAGCATGTTTTACTTATGCATCGATCGTACGTTTCATATTGTTATACTATGCCTATTGTCTAATATATGCATTTTGGATATGGAGCTTGTTTATTGTTGCATTGCATCCCACATACTTAGTACATTCAAAGTACTAACGCGTACTCTTTCCTACATGATATCACCAATATAGGCGGTGCCCAAGTTGATCATCCTCCTCATCCACGTGGTTAGGTCGGTGCTACTCCAAGCTTGTTGGTGAGTCCTTGATTGGTTGGTTAGGTCGGTAACCCCTCAACCTGGTCACCAAGGTACGAAGCCCTTGATTGGTTGGTCGATAGTCGCACCCTACCACCCCTGGTGATTGAGATACTAACCTCTCAACCCAGTTATCTAGGCATAATCCCTTGATTAGCATCAAGGTACAAACCCCTCGATGTGGTTACCTGGGTTCTTAACCCCCCGAGTAAGGCATGGTTACTTTCCAATACTATATAGGAGAATATTACATACATACGCTCCTTTCATTATCATAAAGTCATTCAACTCATAAAACATGCATTGGACCTTCAATTCCTCAAAAAACATTAACTGGACATTTTATCAAACACTTGGCAGGTATGTAGTGCTAATGTAAAACCATGCAATTCAAGAGTGGAATCATGCTAGAAAATTCAGTATAAAACCATCAATTGATACTTGGTAACACCCTCAAGCAATATAAATCAAAATGTTTCATCAAAGCTCACAGTAGATCTTAGATTCAGAGCTCAAAATGTGGTAAGACAATCACAATTTTATTAAACCCCAACATAGTTACAGTGAAATTCATAATAAGTAAGAACCATGAATAAATCAACTTTTAATCATGCAAATTTTAGGTAAAAGAAAGCTTGGGCATCATGGGTAAAAAGAACCCATGAAAGAAACCCACATACCTTGACTTTAGAGAATATTTGAAAAAGATTGGAAATGGAGACTTGAAGCTTGAATGAGAACCTTAAGATCTGGATGAGTTTTGGGACTTGAAATTTGGAGTGAAATATTTGCCTAGGTGTTTGAGTGATTATTACGAAATGACTTGAATGAAATGAGGGTGAAATATGGCTAAGTATAGATATTTTCACGCATGGGAACACTTAGTCCCAAGACCAAAAAGTCTTGGACCGAGATACAAAAATAGTGCACAAAAATACACAGTAGCGCGCCCTTGGTGCGGCGTGCCAGGGCCGTGGATTGCTCTCTAAAAATTGCATTTTGTGATTTCCAAATTTTGATATGATTTCTTAAAAATCGGGGTTAGACACATTTTCCACTCAATTCCACCCCCTGATCAGAAATATGAAGTCGGATTTTTGATATTACACGTGAATTTTGGGATATACGAAAATTACAATTCTGGGCACTTCTGAGGCACATTTTCGGGCACATTTTGGGGTCACTTCACTAAATTATGCTAACATAGGTATCCAAATGCACTTCTTAATTTATCGTATCCATTCCTTATAGTGGTTGATCGTTTTGTGGATCATTTGGAGGCTTGAGTTGATTGAAAGCTTTTCCGAGTGTGGTTTTTACATAGAGATAGCTTTGGCTAACCTTTTGGGATTGGATTTGAGTTATTGATCATGTTTATGTGGTAAATGTAAGATTTAGGTTGATGTGTGAGCCAAGGTCTTGATATGATTGATTCTTGATGAAAGTGTGATTCTTACAATGCGGAAAATTGAGTAATTAGCGATCCTTTTAATAAATTGAGATAAAACTGTTGGTTTTGACATATGTTGGATATTAATGTGATAATATGATACTTGTGATGCCATTTGGGGAAAATATGTGATAAATTGATTGTATTGCGACACCGTGGTTATATGATAAGCATAAGTCGGGACTTAAAGAGTCTGGTTGGCTTGACTTTGATTATTGCTGAGATGGAGATGATAAGATGTTAATGGTTGTCCTTGAGGTACTATTTGGCAAAGCCCATTATGTCATGGCTACTTTATATTTCATCCTCATGTTTTATTGCATATGAGTACTCGAATGATGGCATTGACATGTATACTTCTCATATTGTGTCTATTCCATTGAGACATTGAGGTATTGATAAACTCATACTACTTCAGATCTAGTTGCTGGCGCCAGAGTCCGTCGAGGAACATCATGTTGGATATAATCCTGTTACTGCAATTTGGCACGCATTGCATCTATATTGCATTGGCCCTTTTAGAGCTGGTTATTTGAGATCTACTTAGTTGAGCTAGAGTCCGCCAAGACATACTATACTTGATATTCATCTAATATTGTTGTTATACATGTATATACTATTTAGTGGCGCCAGAGTCTGTCAAGGCATGTTATTGTTGTTATGCATTTATATATTGTTTAGTGGTGCTAGAGTCTGCGAAGGTGTGTTATTGTTGTTATGCATCTATATATTATGATATTGACATGTATTCCTTTTGATATCTCTCTACCGGCGACAGTGTCCGTCGAGGTATCATCGACGCTAGAGTCCGTCACAGTACTATAACCCTCTCTACCGGTGCCAGTGTCCACCGAGGTATCATCGGCTCTTGCAACCATCGTGACACTAGAGAGACCTCATATATGGTCTGACGAGACTCTCATAGGTTCTACCTTGTAGCTTCATCTCGGTAGATGTATGCACATTGGTGCTAGAGCCCGCCGAGGAGTCACCGGCGCCAAAGTCCACTTATGTATGGTCTGATGAGATCCCAATGGGTCTACCTTGTAGCTTCAGCTCAGTAGCTATATACATCATCACCAGTGTCTGCCGCATTTCCACCTCCTGAAATGCTTTCATACATTGCATATGCATTGCATCTTCGACTATCACTGATATTTTATTCTACTGGTATGTATATGGTTAACATTGTGTACTAACCTTTTTCTTACAAGTGATAGTATTCTTCGTTATTGCATACTTGCTCGATTTCTTTCACCTAGTCGGCTAAACCTATTGGGTACATTTCAGTGTACTCACCCTTACTTTGTTTTCTCCCTGCAGATCATGTACAGGTTCAGGATAGGGTAATTGATCATTCCATCCAAGTATTATTGATACCATCTAGATCTAAGCAGTGAGGCTCAGACTTCGAATCACCGTGGTTCTTTAGGTCCTCTTTTATTTCTTCTCTCAGACTATGTGTTATATATTATGAGACAACATTGTATTATCTTTCGAGACATTTGTATCTACTCTTAAGTACTGTTTAGATGTTCTTGTACTCATGACTCCAGGTTTTTGGAGATTTCTTATATCTTATGAGTTTGTTTCCTTTTTATTTATCTTTCTTTAGTTGCGATCTATTTTGGGTCGTGACATCTCATCCTATTGAAATTGGATTCTAGAAATAATCTTTGAATCTCATTCAACAAGACTAGTTTTATGACTCGTAATCTCATCTATAGGTCATGATTAGTCCTCATACTTTGCATGGCCTAAAATTTTAGCTAATGGAAAATCTATGAGGCAACAGTACGTTCCGTAGATTTATTTATGGACTGTAGATCCCATTCATAAAAACCTCCCAGACTTAGAAAATTTTTCATCCTTTAGGTTCTAGTCTATGACACCTATCTATGACTCGTGGAACAAACCATGAGCCATAGATTGGTTTATATATATAGTTTAGTTTCAAACATTTTGCAACTATTCATTCTCCAAATTTTTCGACATACATGATGTTACATAGCTGAAGTTTGTGAGTGTCGAAGGCTGCCAAATAGTGGTGACGAGAAACAAATGACCACTATCCCACTAGTGTTAGAGCAAGGCAGTGCAAAAATGGTGACAAATGTTGAACTACGTACATTTGTGAAGAGTTGAGACATTCATTGGCATGATAGATGAGCACTGGGATGACCTAAATTTTGTTGATTTGTTGACTCACATTATGGGTATCAAGATAGAATTCAAAAAATTTGTGTTTGAATTGACCTTATATCGTGTTGATATAGACGACCATGTCATGGAAATGGTGAATTTTCATAAAGGGGTGTTACTATAATTAGAGGGAATGACAAAGGAAAAAAGACGTTCGTGCAAAAGTTGCAATGCTACGCTTGGCTATTGCTATGTCTGGGCCAATTCATGGGGCACACTCTAAAGTAAAAATCCCATAACCCAAGGCTTTTGCTAGTGCTAGAAGTGCTAAGAAACTCAAAAAATTCCTTTGGGACATGGAGCAGTACTTCACAACTACCCTGGTGCCTAACAATGACAAGTTGAACATTACCACAATGTACTAAGTAGGTGATGCCAAACTTTGGTGGAGGACTTGGAATGTGGATGATGAAAGTGCTAATAGATCCAGGATTGATACTAGGGACAAATTGGAGAAGCAAATGAGGGACCATTTCCTTCCTAGCAATGCCTTAAGGATTGCTATAGACCGGTTGAAATGGCTAAGATTGAGTAGGACAATTTGTGATTATATCAAAGCATTAACTTCTTTGATGTTGGACACTCAGAATATGTCAGATGAAGACAAGTTACACAACTTCATTTAAGGAATGCAAGGTTTGTCAAAAACTAAACTAAGAAGGCAGAATGTATTGGACCTGCCCAGTGCCATTGCTACGACAGGCTCCTTAGTCGATTTTCGCTCACTTCACCCAATTTCTTATGTTCCCTCTACTTTAAAAACAAAGAAAAGGTTTGAGAAGAAAGGGGAAAGGAAGAAGGAAATCCAAAAAGAGAATGTTGACAAGGGTAAGGCACCCATGAAAATAGGAATAATAACAACAACAAGAGAAAAGATAAAGGTTGTTGGACTTGTTGGACAAGAGCCAAGAATTGCCCAAATCATGAGAGAGTGAACTCTATACTTGCTAGAAATGTGAATCCAAATGAAGGTGAGGGAGAAGTAGTTGTTGCACTTGCAAATCCTTTGTGGTTGTCTCTAAACTAGATCAGTGTTATCAATGTTGTTAGGGAGGCATCAAAGGTTGTGAATCCTCATGCTACACTAATTAATATAGAAATAAAGATTAATAGGAAGTGGGTAGTGTCAATGATTCATACTGGAGCCACTAACATATTTATGGATGTTAAAATTGTTGCAAAGTTAGGACTGAAGTTGATGAAAAGTCCTTCCTATGTTCAACTATCAGTTCGAAGGCACAAGTCGTAGCAGTCATGGCTTATCATGTACCTATGTTGACTGGTTGTTGGATAGGAAAAAATTTGATAGTTATGCCACTTAGAGACTTTGAGATCATACTTGGGATTGATTTCTTGAGGAAGTATAGGTTTGTTCCTTTTCCTCACTTGGACGACATGATGATTATAAATGAGACCAATCCAAGTTTCATGAAGGTTGTTCATCTATAGGGAGAAGCCAAAAAAGTTGCAAAGTACAAGACCCTATGCTATTTGCTATGGTTGTGAACAAAGTCTTAAATAAGGGTAATGAAACCTTTCTTGCTTCCTTGGTTGAAGTGAATCATGACGACAATGTTGAGGTGCCTGATTGTGTGGAAGAAGTACTCAAACGGTTCGTTAATGTGATGCCGCTTGAGTTGCCAAAGACAGTATTGCCAAGGAAGTTGCTGCCAGGTTCTAGGCCACCTGCACAAGTCCTTACTGGATGGATCCTAAAGAGTTGGTTGAGTTGAGGAAACAATTGAATAAATTGCTAGAAGTTGATTTGATTCAGCCTTCAAAAGCTCCCTATTGTGCACCTATTTTATTTCAAAAGAAATAGGATGGGTCACTAAGGATGTGTGTAGACTATAAGGAATTAAATAAAGTAACTTGAAAGAACAAGTATCCAGTCCCTTTGGTGCAAGATTTGATGGATAGGCTCGCAAGGCATGATGGTTTACTAAGTTAGATCTTAGTCATGCTATTGGCAGGTTAGAATAGCAGAGGGTGATGAGCTAAGACTACTTGTATAATTAGGTATGGTTCACATGAATTTCTTGCAATGTCGTTTGGATTGACTAATGCTACGTCTACGTTTTGTAACTTAATGAATGATATTCTATTAGAGTACCTTGATGATTTGGTGGTTGTTTACTTAGACAACATTATTATTTATAGTCAGACATTGGAAGAACATGTAAAACATCTAAGTATGGTTCTATCTCAATTGAGAAAATTCACACTTCATGTTAAGATGGAGAAGTGTGAGTTTGCTAAAAAAAGGAATAAATTTCTTGGGCATTTGGCTAGTCAGAAGCAAGTTCAAATGGATGCTAAGAAAATGCAGGTAATTGTTGATTGGCAAGCACCTTCAAGTGTTAAGGATTTGAAGTCGTTCTTAGGGTTGGCAAATTAATATTGAAAGTTCATTGCTAGTAACTCAAAGAAGGCAACAACGTTGACTGATTTGCTAAAAAATTGTGTCAAGTGGGTATGCTCAGTTCGATTTGAAAAAACTTTTCAAAATTTGAAGGAAGCTGTTGCATCAAAACCTATTCTAAGGTTGCCTAATTTCGAGTTACCTTTTGAAGTACACACTGATGCATCAAACAAAGCAATTGGGGGTGTAGTAGTGTAGGAAGGCCATGTCATGTAGCCTTTGAAAACAGGAAACTGAATGCTGCTGAGCAGAAGTATTCCACTCATGAGAAGGAGATGGTTGTTGTGGTGCATTATTTGTAGACTTGGCATGTATATTTGTTGGGAACTCGCTTTGTGATACATACTCATTGTCACGACCCAAGCTTAGGGCCTAGACATGACATGGCAAATGGGGAACCTGAAGGGACCCCAAACAAGCCTCTTAGCATATCAACCACACATCCTTGGTTGCAGAAGCAAAATAAACAACAACAAGAGACATAATAAAAAGGGAAACGGGACTAAGGGAAATCGTGATATTCATAAAAGCATAAAGAGTCAAGCTCATAGTATAAGTACATCATAATATCTAACAACACCCCTAACATGCAATGGAGCGGGGGCCAAGACACTCTTCGGGATCACCCTCATATTAACAAGTGTTCAACATGAAGAAGTCTCAAAATAGAAAGAGTAATGTAGATAGTGTCCTCGGACTTGAGGACTCACCAAAGCTTATCTTCCTAAGTACCAAACTAGCCACATGGAGGATGATCAAAAGGTGCTCCGGTCCCCACATGGTAATATCATGTAGGCATAGAATATGCGTTAGTACGTTTGAATGTACTATGTATGTCGATGCAATGCAACAGAACATAATCCAATATAGTCAAAATGCACAATCATAACAATAGATGAATAATCTCAATATGGCATGTATGATCAATGCTCATAATTAAACATACTTGTAAATCATTCATCCTGCACAATATGTATAGCATACGTATGTGGGAGGATACCTTAACCGACATGAGTAAGACCAAGTGAGCTACAACTTGGAATCCCGATGATTACCCCTCATCGGTAAAAAAATGATCTACTTGCCAAGGTAAATCATACTTCACCTAATAGGAACATGACCCATATCGCATGAAGTAACCCTCCTTACGGGAACATGACCCATTTCTGAAAGAATTCATGATAAAGTGCACTAGATGGATCCACTAGAATGGCAAGGGTAATAATCATGATCCTATGTTGGCACATAGTTTGAAGAAAGGAGTATGGACCCTTGAAGATAGTTCATGCCGACATCCAATCCATTGGTGCTAAGTCTAATCCCACAGAATACTTGATGTAATCATACTTTAATCATAACATGAATAGCTTATAAGAATATGACTTAAGTAGCTCATAAACATGCTTGACCTCTAGTAGTGAGCCTAACTTGAACATGACAATGGATTATAATCATACATGAACCCTTGCTTTAACATGAATGGCTCACAAGAGGTAAAAATCTTGAAATAAGGCTTAACATGATACTTGTAACATCATAGGCACTTTTCATGAATTTATTACATGTTTGAAAGCCTTTAATCATCATGTAGTCACTTGACCTGTAAATCTTGTAATAGATCATCAATAACTTGAAAATTCTTGACTTGACATTTTTCAAACACATGGTGAGCTCATGATACCTATTCAAAATCATGCAATTCAAAAGTGAAGTAAGATGTGTAAACTTAATGCAAATCAACCCACCAACATGTAGTAAAACTCTCATGTAGGGTACCTTGAAATCCATCATCAAAACTCATAATAGTTCATAGTTTTAAAGCTCAAAACATGCATGGTCTCAATAGATATAATCAAATCATGGTATAAGCTTGAAATAGATAGTCAAGAATAATAAATCAACATTTCATAAAACCCCAACATAATTTATGATCATAATTCATAATAAAAGATACCCATAGGTAATACAACTTGAAAACATACAATTTTCATGAAAAGGAAGATTGGGCTCCATGGGTGAAAGGACTCAATGGATGAAACCCACATACCTCAAACTTGGGTTTTCCTGAGATGAGCTTGAAGGAAACGCAGATCTTGAAGTGAATCCTTGAGTTCCAAAGTTAAGTTTGAAATCCTTGAATTTGGTATGAGATATTTGGTTAAGTCTTTGAGAGGTTTTTGTGAGGGTTTTGAGTGATATAAAGTTAAAAAAAGGCTAAGTATGGGTGATTTCACAATTAAGTGGGCATGGGGATATGACCCCAATGCCCTTGGCCTAAATAGAAAAACCAAGGAAAAACTTACACCGGTGCCCGTCCTTAGCGCGACGGGAACCCATCGGGTAGGAAACATTTGTACTGCTCCACGCCCCAGGCGCGTCGCGGCCTGGGTGCGGACAGACACTTTTTTTCGAAAATTCGCAAAAAATATTTTTCACTATGGGTCTTCTAAATCCGAGTTATACCCATTCCCCATGCAATTTTTCCCCCTGATCGAGAATATAAAGTTAGATTTTTGATATCACCAATAGAATTTGAGATATATAGAAATTACAATTATGGGCATTTCGAAGCACATTTTAGGGTGTTTCACTGATAATGTGGCCAACATATTTTTCAAGACTCAAAAGAAAGTCCAAAACAGGCATATCAGCAAAAATTTCTAGAAGAAGACATACAAGCATATGTGAAGACTTGTCACATTTGCTAAGTGCACAAGATTAAACATAAGAAAGAGGCAGGATTATTACAGCCCCTACCCATTCCTGAAAGGCCATGGTTGTCGGTAAGCATGGATTTCATTTCTGATTTTTCTAAAGTTGAGAATAAGGCATCAATAATGGTAGTTGTGGACAAATTTTGTAAATATGCTATCTTTGTTGTTGCACCTAACTTGCGTTCATCAGAAGTTGTTGTTAAATTGTTTTATAAAAATGTGGTTAAGTATTTTGGTGTTCCGATTGACATTATGAGTGATAGAGACACAAGGTTCATATGTAGGTTTTGGACAGCTTTGTTCAACATGAAGGGGACCAAGTTGAAGTTCTCTACTGCAAATCACACACAAACAAATGAACGGACGGAGAGAATTAACCACTTGTTAGAAGAATATTAGAGGCACTTTGTGATGGCAAGTTAGAGAAATTGGGAGGATTTACTTGATACAACCAAATTTTGCTATAATTTGCACAAGTCATCAGCAACTGAGATGAGTCCATTTGATATTGTCCTAGGCAGACAGCCTATGACTCCATTAGATGTTGCCAAGACGAAGAGCCAAGGGCAGTATCCAGTAGTTTACAGGATTACTAAGGACAAATCGAAAATGAGTTCTAAGACACAAAACAGATTACGCAAGGCTTGGCGGTGCACGAAGAAGTATGCTGACCAAGACAGACGCCCATTGGAGTGTGGGTGACCAGGTGATGCTTTACTCCATAGATGTTACGCAAGGCTTAGCGGTGCATGAAAAAGTATGCTGACCAAGACAGATGTCCATTGGAGTGTGGGTGACCAGGTGATGCTTTACTCCACAGATGTGGAAACAAATTATACGTATACCCAGGTGATGCTTTACTCCACAGATGTAGAAACAAATTATACGTAAGACCAGATATAGGGGACTAATCCCTAAGTATAATGGACCATTTAAAGTTGTTCAAAATGTTAGTGAGGTTTCTTATAGGTTGAAGCTACCAGAATGGTTGAAGATTCACCTAACCTTCCATGTTAGTGTCTTGAAATCTTATTTTGCAGATGTTATTCATCTAAGCAGGAACAAGATGAAGAGGGCTCCTCTTTCAATACCAACTCAGTTTGATGCTAACATTTAAGAGATACTGGATCACAGGGTCGTCGGCAAAAGCAAGAAAAACTCTAACACAAACTTCTTGGTGCATTGGAAGGGACAATCAGCTGCAGATACTATTTAGGAGAAGGCAAAGGACTTGTGGCAGTTTTATGACCAAATTAAGGACTATCACAAAATAGTCTTAGTGAGGACATCGAGTTCAAGAGGTGGGGGTGGTTTGTTAAATCTCCATTCTAACTAAGCGATATTGACACGAATATGATAAGGAGTTCTATATTGGTCGTGGCATGTATATGGCGAAGCAATAAAGTATGGTAGCGGCTAAGTGTTAGTATTGTAGCAAAGTATTAAAGATACTTGGGTGTAAGCAAGGTAGCTCAAAAACAATGACCAAGGATGTGGTGTGATGGCTAAGCAGACTGGGCACAAGGCAAGGCAAGGCAAGGAAAGACAAAAGCAAGACAGTTGCATCGACAAGACAAGGCAAGGCAGCTTGTTGCTTGACCAGACTAAGTCTTGGCAAAGGTAAGTGTGTTGGCTTGACAAAGCAAGGTTGAGGACTTGACGCTGGCAAGACAATGTTGATTCAAGTGTTGACACAATGCCAGTAAAAAGGCAGAAATGAAACTAAATGTTGGAAGGCAGCATAAATATTCGAAGTGTTAGGTTGGTGCAAATTCGCCTAAGGCATGGAAAGGCATGTGTGTGGCACATGTGTGGCTTTATTTGAATTCAAAATTTGTAATAGCTCAGTTGGTTAATTTCTGATAAAGTTTATGGTAGGGTCATGTGCCAAGCACATGGGCAGTTGTAACTGCCTTGTGCAAAAATTATTTATTGTGGGCATAAATTTGTCTAAGGATGAAGAGAGTGTTTTGTGCCTTAAACAAATTCGTGAAGGCTTTTTATTTATTGTTTTGATATCAATAAAAGGTTGAGAAGAATTCCTATAAAAATTCCAAGTGTTCAAATTTTGGTACGTTGTCTAAAATGAAAACAGTCTAAATACTAGGATAGAATGATGTTGTGTGTGGGACTAAATTTTATGAGTATGGAAAAAAAAAAGGAAAGCTAAGCTTAAAGCAAATTATTTACATCCAAATACCCTTTTGCATTTTATACCCCCATACTATTTAAATTCACGCCGCCTAATATGAAAATTCGTCCGCTGACGTCATGCTAATGTCAACACCCACCTTGTATAATATACCAATAAGGTATACATATACCAACAAAGTATCACAGAGGATTAAGCTCAGTCCTATATGATGCCGATATGGTATCAATTTACCGATAGAGTATCACAAAGAATATGTTTTCTACTATTTTAGAATTCAATAAGTAAGTTTATAATTTAATAATTTTCTATTAATTAATTTATATATTAAAGAGCTCAAAATTATATGATACCGATAGGATATCAATTTACCGACGAAGTATCACAAGAACATATTTTCTACTAATTTAGAGTTTAATAAATAATATTGTAACTTTAATAATTTTCTAGTCCTATACGATACCAATATGGTATAAATATACCAATGGAGTATCACAACGAATATATTTTCTACTAATTTAGAGTTTAATAATTTTTTTATTTGTTTCTTATAAAAACATAATCCTATATGATGCCAATTGGGTATTAATAAACCGCTAGAGTATTACAAAGGATTAAACTCATTCTATATGATACTAGTATAGTATATATATACCGCTAAAATATATTTCATAGTATTTATGTTGATATCAGCATGACATCAGAGTGAAATAGAAAAAGATAAGTGGGATAAGAAAGTAAATAATTTAGGTCATGAGTCCATCAACGATAAATAAACTCAAATTAACTCTATTTTGTGTACTTTTCCAAAAATAAATATCACTCGGATCAAATCCAATTCAAAGAAAACCGCAAGTTAGACGCATGAGTTAATTAAGGGTGACAAAAATGTCTTGAAAGTTGAAAAGAATGACAAGAGTTTTAATTATTGGGGGCAGGTACAACATTTTTGCTTAATAATTAATGAGCTTTGACTGTTTTTTCAAGAAGTCCTCAAGTTTTTTTTTTACACTTTGACCATAATACATCAAAATTACTCTATTTATAATTTAATATGATTTAGATAATAATTAACATTCAAATTACTCAATAGATGTTGATTATGCATTTAGTTGATCGATTTATTGTCTATTGTGAACAAATTACTATATAACTATACAAAATCACAACCAAAATCAACTCTAAGTACCATAATACATCAAAATTACTTTATTTATCATTTAATTCAATAATTTGCTAAAATTTTTCTCAACAACTTCAACAATTGCTAAATCAAACAACTCACTTGTTGAGAATTTTCTTCAGTAACTTCAACAATTATTAAATCAGACAACTCACTTGCTAAGAATTTTCTTCAGGAACTTCAACAATTGTTAAGTCAAACAACTCACTTGCTGAGAATTTTGTCCAGCAACTACAACAATTGTTGTTGAAGGCTATCCACTTGCTAAAATTATTTTCAGCAACTACAACAATTGCTAAATCAGACATCTTACTTGCTAAATATTTTCAAGCAAATGCAACAATTGATGTTGAAGGCTATCCACTTGCTAAAATTATTTTCAGCAATTACAACAATTGTTACATTACATATTCTACTTGCTAATATAAGCGACCTACTGCTTGGTAAGTTATTTTTAAGCAATTGCAACAATTGATGTTGCAGGCTAATTACTTGCTAAAATTATTTTTAGCAATTACAACAATTTCTAAACTGCACATTCTACTTGTATATATATTTTTAAGCAATTATTGTGTAAGGATATCCACTTGCTAATTTTTTTTAGCAATTACGACAATTGCTAAATCAAACAACCTACTTTCTAAGATTTGTTTTTCCAAAATAAATTTATTTACCTCAACGCTCATTTTATTATGCAAATAAATAAACAATTGTTAAAAAATTTAAAATTACTGAACCCAGCTCAAACCCATCCCAAGGATTCGGCCCACCTAATATGCATTAATATTACGAAAGCACCATTGCATTTTTTCCACCATCATTTTAGTCAGTCAGTCCATCAATCAGAGCCATGGTAAGTCAAACACCCCTCATGTGCTTTGGAATACCTCATAATCGTAATTTTCATTTATCTTAATATCCGTACGTGATTTCGAAAATCCGACTTTACATTCTTGATCAAGGGGAAAAATTAAAGGGGAAATGGGTATAACCCAGGTTTTAGAAGAACCGTAGCGAAAAATAATTTTCGCTAATTTTTTATTTCCAGTGCCTGTCCGCGCCCAGGCCGTGACGCGCCTAGGGAACGGACTAGTGTAGATTGAACTCCGCATCTAGTTCGCGTGGCGCTTAGGGTGCGGACCAATGTAAAATTTTTCTTGATTTTCTTATTTCGTCCAAGGGCATTGGGGTAATAGCCTCATGCCCATCTAAACATGAAATCTTTCATACTTAGTCATTTTTCAACTCTACAACTCACAAAACCCTCTCTAAAACCTCTCCAAGACATTATCAAATCTCTTATTCGAATTCAAGGATTTCAAACTCAATTTTGGAACTCAAGAACCCATCTCAAGCTTCAAGTCTCATTCAATTTCATTTCGATAAATTCAAGCTTTAAGATATGTGAGTCATCATCCATGGGTCCTTTCACCCATGGAGTCCAACCTTCTGTTTTTATGAAAAATGCATAATTTCAAGTTGTATTACTTATGCGTATTTTTTATTATGAAATATGAACATAAATTATGTTGGGTTTTTATCAAGTATTGATTGAATATGCATGAATGTCTACTTTAAACTTATTCCATGAGTTGATTTATGTCTATTAAGGCTATACATGATTTGAGCTATGAAAACTATGAACTATGATGAACTTTTGATATGTGTTTCATGATACCCAAATTAGGGGCTTTACTACAATATTGGTGGGTTGATTTTGAATTGATTTTGCTCTTCTTGCTTACTCTTGAGTTGCATGATTTTGAATAAGTATCAAGAGCCCACCATTTGTTTGATAAAATTACATAACAAAAATTCTCAAGTCATTTACATGATTTACTAGTCAAGTAATTTCATGATGATTAAGGGTTTTCAATCATATATTTAATTCATGAAAAGTATCCATGATTTTCAAGTAACAAGTTGTGCGTTATTTCAAGATTTTTACCTCTTGTGAGCCATTCATGTCAAGGCAAGGGATCATGTATGATTACTATTTATTCTCATGTTCAAGTCAAGCTCACTAGTAGAGGTTAAGCATGTGAATGAGCTACTCATGTCATGTTATCATGTCTCTTACTAGTTATTAAAGTCATGATAATTTCAAGTATTTCATGGGATTTGACTTAGTACCGATTAAGGCTTAAGCTGGGGACTCCACCCAGGGGTCCTTATATAAAGTTTTTAGTCTCTAAACTATGCGTCACCATAGAATTATCTATTACCCTTGCTATACTAGTGGATCTATCTAGTGCATATTACCATGTTTATCATGTTTGGTTCGCCGCAGCAAGTAGACGACATTGCGGCCGGGGGGTGTCTTGCCCGGTCACCTAAACCGAGCGGGTGTGATGCCTTGGATTCCAAGTTATAGCTGCTTGGTCTATGTCGGTTGAGGTCTCTTCCCATGTATGTATGATATATATTATGCAAGATGAATGTTTTACAAGAATATTTTATTATAAACACTGATCATGCATGTCATATTGAGATTATATATCCATTGATTATGATTATGTATTTTGAATATATTGGCTTATGTATTTGTTGTGTTGCACCCCGCATACTTAGTACATTCAAACATGCTAACACATACTCTATGCCTACATGATATACTATGTAGGGACCGGAACTCCTTTTGATCATCCTCCTCCACTGGGCTAGTACGGTGCTTTGAAGAAACCTTTGGTGAGTCCTCAATTCCGAGGACAATATCTATGTTATTCATGCTATGTTAAGACTTCTTTTATGTTGAACACTTGCTATCATGAGGGTGAGCTCGGGAAGTGTCTTGGCCCCCACTCCATTCTAAAGTAGAGGTGTTGTTGGATACTAAATGTGTATTTGCTTATGACTTTGACTCTTCTTATGTTTCTATGTTTATGAAAGACCTCACTTAGTCTCACTTCCCGTTTTATGACTTGACTCTTGTTGATGTTTATTTTACTTCCGCAACCAAGGATGTGTGCATGTTACAATCAAGAGGCTTGTTTTGGTTATATTCGGACTTCTCATTCGTGGTGTCATGTCTAGGCCCTAGGCTTAGGTCATGGAAAGATTGGTATTAGAGAACTAGGTAATTAATAGTCCTCAGAAATCCAACATATCATGTCGATTAGAGTCTTATTCATGCTTGTGAAACCTGCCACAACTATGAATGGGAGTCTATGAGGCGTTTTAGGAAATGTTTCACTTCTTCATAATCTATGTCTGTGGTACAGCTAAGTCCCCTATGGCTTATTACTGACTTTTAACCATTACGTTTCAGAATATGTCTCAAGCTATTCAGAATGGTGGACAGGACGGTAACCATCTCTCACTTGAGGGTCAACTTCCCAATGGCGACATAACAAATATAGAGATTTGCAATGGTCTATGGCTATTGGACAAGGTTGTAACCGCTCAACTCAACTAATCAATAGGTGCCCCCGAGACCTCAATGATAAGAGAGGCCGAGTTGAGGGTGCTTCATCTTCTGCTATACTACCGGTGCCTAAATACAAAGAGGGAAATATCCATTTCGTCATTTGTCAAGGGTGTGGCAAGAAGCATCAAGGGAAGTGGTTGGCGGGCACCGAGGGTTGTTTCAAGTGTAGCGGTGTTGGGCATAAGATGAGAGATTGCCTGGTGGCCTCAAAGGAAGAGAGAAGAAGGGGTCAATTTGAAAGTAGGCTTTCATATGCTAAGACCCGTGGCAATAGTGGAGCGACCCATCCAAGGTGCCCACAATGTAGGAGAAATCATAGTGGTACATGTTGGAGGAACACGGATGCATGCTTTAGTGTGGCAAGATGGGCCACAAGATGGCTGATTGTCCTCATGCTCAAAACAAGGGTAGAGATGGTTATCTTCAAGGCCAAGGTGCTAATGTGAGTCATAGGGCACAAGGTGGTGCCAAGGGTATTGGTGTCCAAGCTTCTCTTATGTTCCATAAGTATGGATGGTACCATCCAGGAGATTGTTTGGCCAGTTCGAGTGCATGTTTTGAGTGTGGCTCAAAGGATCATAAGTCGAGACATTAGCGATGGGTTACTAAGATTATGAGGGTGACTGTCGATGTTATCAACCATACCCCTCTAGGGGTCACTAGCCTAGGTGTGGTACTTCACCAATATGTTAAAGGTTCTTTATTTTGATGTGTATACATTGATAGATCTAGGTGCCACTGTTTCTTTCATTACCCTTTTTGTTGCCAAAAAGCTTCATGTGTGTCTCGAATTATTGTGTGAACCTTATGAAGTGTCTACCCTTATTGGTGAGTCCATTGTTGCTAAAAGAGTCTATAGAAATTGTCCCGTGTTTACATTGAATAACGTTTTACCTTGTGATTTTGTTGAATTTGACATGGTAGATTTTGATATTATTCTTGGGATGAATTGGTTACATGCATACTATGCTTTCATTGATTGTAGGACCCGTAAAGTGAAATTTGAATTCCTTAATGAACTCGTTCTTTAGTGGGAAGTTGCAATGTGGTGGTCAAGGGTAGATTCATTTCTTGTCTAAAGCCCAAGAGATGATTTATAAGGGTTGCATTTACCATCTTGTGAGGGTTAGAGATGTGAAGTCTGAAGTCCTTCCTATTGAATCGAATTCGGTGGTCAATAAGTTTCTTGATGTCTTTCTTAATGAGCTTCCTGGTGTTCCTCCCGAAAAGAAAATAGACTTTGGTATAGACCTCCTTCATGGTACATAACCCATTTCCATTCCACCTTACCGTATGGCCCCGATGGAGTTGAAGGAGTTGAAGTATCAATTGAGGGATTTGCTGGAGAAGGGTTTCATAAGGCCTAGCAAGTCACTTTGGGGTGCACCAGTGTTGTTTGTAAAGAAAAAAGATAGTTCCCCCAGAATGTGTATTAGTTACCAACAACTTAATAGGATTACCATAAAGAACAAGTACCCTCTACCAAGGATTGATGACCTTTTTGATCAAGTACAAAGGGCTAATCATTTTCTAAGATTGATCTTCGGTCCGGATACTACCAAGTGAGAGTGAGGGAGTGTAATATTCCAAAGATGACTTTTCTGACTAGGTATGGGCACTTTGAATTTGCGGTTATGTCTTTTGGGTTGGCTAATGCACGGGCTACATTTATGGATCTCATGAATAGGGTCTTTAGTTGGTTACTACCAGAGATTTGTGAATTGGTTCTCTTCTATTGCTTTCCTATGACTAGATTGACTCAAAAGAAGGCTAAGTTTGTGTTGACTGATGAGACTGAAAAGAGCTTCCAAACCTTAAAAGATAAGCTTGTGTCCGCTCATATTTTATCTCTACTAGAAGGGCTAGAAGAGTTTGTTATGTATTGTGATGCCTCCCGGATTGGTTTGGGTTGTGTGTTGATGTAAAATGGTAAGGTAATAGCCTATGCTTCTAGGCAACTCAAAATGCATGAAAAGAATTATACTACTCATGTCTTAAATTGGCCGTTGTGGTATTTGCTTTGAAAATTTGGCATCATTATTTGTATAGAGTGCATGTTGATGTGTTTACCGATTATAAGAGTCTCCTATATGTGTTCACTCAAAAAGATCTCAATTTGAGGCAAAGAAGGTGGCTAGAACTTCTTAAGGATTATGATATGAGTGTGCATTATCATCCCGGTAAGGCTAATGTGGTGGCCATGCTTTGAGTAGGGTTTTCATGGGTAGCCTAGCACATGTTGATGATGGTGGCAAAAGGGTGGCTAGGGAGGTCCATGGGTTGACTAGGTTGGGAGTTAGGTTGGAAGAGGTTGATAATGGTGGTGTTGTGGTAGTTGATGGCTTTAAATCTTCATTGGTTGAAGAGGTGAAAACTAAGCAAGATCTTCACCCCGCTTTGTTAGAATTGAAGGCATTGGTAAAAGATGGTAAGGTGGAGGATTTTCCCAAGGGGGAGATGGTGTCTTTAGATTCCAAGGTAGGTTATGTGTGCCTTGTGTCGATGGCTTGAGAAAAAGATTCTTAATGAGGCTTATGGTTCTTTTTACTCTATTCACTCCAGGTCTACTAAGATGTATTGAGATTTGAGAGAGGTGTATTGGTGGGGAGGTATGAAGAGGGACATTGCCAAATTTGTTTCTGGTTGCTATAGTTGCCAACAAGTCAAAGTCGAACATCAAAGGTCGGGTGGCCTAACCCAAGACATAGAGATTCCTACTTGGAAGTGGGAAGAGATTAATATGGATTTTGTGGTGGGTTGCCTAAGGCTAGGAAGGGTTTTGATTCCATTTGGGTTGTGGTTGATAGGATGACAAAATCGGCTCATTTTCTACTAGTTAAGACTACATATGTGGCTGAAGATTATGCTAGATTATACATTCATGAGTTGGTGAGATTGCATGGGGTACCCTTGTCTATCATATCGGATCATGGTGCTCAATTTACTTAACTTTTTTGGAGGTCCTTTCAAAGGGGTCTTGGTATAAGAGTTAAACTTAGTACAACTTTTCACCCTCAAATGGATAGCCAAGCCGAAAGAACTATACAAGCACTTCAGGATATGCTTAGAGCTTGTGAATTGGAGATCAAGGGTAGTTGGGATGATCATCTTCCATTGATTGAGTTTACCTATAACAATAGCTATCATTCTAGCATCGGTATGGCCCCTTTTGAAGCTCTCCATGGTAGACGTAGATCACCGCTTGGGTAGTTTAAGGTTGGAGAGGTGGCTTTGTTGGGACCAGATTTGGCTATGGAGGCTCTAGAAAGGTTAGGATAATTAGACAAAGGTTGAAGACGGCCCAAAGTCACCAAAAGTTCTATGCTGATGTGAGGAGAAGGGATCTTGAATTCAAAGTTGGTTATTGGGTTTATTTGAAGGTTTCACCCATGAAGGGTGTGATTCATTTTGGTAAGAAGGGTAAGTTAAGCCCTAGATATGTGGGTCCTTATAAGGTAGTGAGGCGGATCGGTAAGGTAGCTTATAAGTTGGAATTGCCTAGTGAGATGGATTTGGTTCATCCGGTCTTTCATGTATCTATGTTGAGGAAATGTGTGGGAGACCCAAATGATATTATGCCTCTTGATGTTGTGGGTGTTGTTGAAGACAACTTGGCTTATGAATAGGTTTTGGATCAAATTTTGGATAGACAAGTGAAGAGGTTGAGAAACAAGGATGTGTCTTCCATTAAGGTCCTTTGGAGGAATCAACAAGTTGAAAGTGCTATTAGGGAGGCCGAAGCGGACATTGCAAAAGTGATATCATTATCTATTCCACTCTACTTAAGCCTAAGGTATTAATCTAAGTCCCCTATGTGATTTCATGTTTAAGTTCAGCCCATGACATTTGCATGCATTCATGTTTAAATTAACAAGTTCATGATGATTTCACACTTATGTTGAGATTTTTAAAACGATGTTTAAGTACATTGTTGCATCCTTATGTGGGCTAAAATTGTCATGTTTACGTCTCTCATATACGATTCTTTGATATTCGGGGATGAATGTTCCCAAGGGGGAGATATTGAAGATGTGCCTCAAAAATGCCCGAAATTGTAATTTCCATATAACTCAAAACTGTGCGTGATATCGAAAACCCAAATTCATATTCTTGTTTAGGGGGTCAAATTAAGTGGGAGACGGGTCTAACCCCAATTTTAGAGCAACCATATCAAAATTCAAAAATCACAAAAATGCGATATCCAATGATGTTTCGCACCCCTGGCGCGACGCGCCAAGGGCGCGCGACTGTGTATTTTTGGCTACCAGTTTCTATCTCAACTTTTGTGTCTTGGGCCTAAATGTTCCCATATGTAAAAATACATATACTTATCCATATTTCACCCTCATATCATTCGAGACATTCCCCAATACTCACTCAAACACTTATACTCATATTTAACCCTAAAACTCAAGTCCCAAAACCCATCCGGATCTAAGGATATCACTCAAGCTTCAAGGCTCCATCTCCAATCTTCATCAAGTTATTCTCCAAAGTCAAGGCATGCGGGTTTCAACCATTGGGTGCTTTCACCCATGGTGCCCAAGCTTCCATTTCATCTAATTTACATGCCTCTAAGTTGATTTTATATATGGGTCTATTAATATGAATTTGACTATGAACTATGTTGGGGTTTTGGTAAAAGTGTGACTATTTTAGCATGTCTGAGCTTAGAATCTTGGATCTAACCTGAGATTTGATAAATGGTTTTGATGTATATTGTATGATGGTGTTATCAAGTATTGATGGGATGATTTACTTCAGGATTTCTTGCGTGATTTCACTTTTTAATTTCATGGTTTACACTAGCATTACACACCCACCAAGGGTTTGATAAAATGTCTGGATTATGATTCTTGAGTTGTTGAAGGTCTAATGCTTGGCATATGAGATATATAACTTTATGATGATGAATATATGTTGTATATATATTAATTCATGATGAACTTCCATACTATTGTGAGTTGACAAAGCCTATCTCGGGGGATTGTAGGCCTGGGTAATCATATCGAGGGGTTTGTACCTTGGTTTCCTAGTACAAGGGGTAGTAGGCCTAGCCCGCACAACCATATTGAGGGGTTGGTACCTCATTAACCATGTTAAAAGCTTTGTACCTCATTCGCCTCTCCAAGGGGATGGTAGGCCTTGGATATTCTATATTGATGATCACTTGCTACACATGTATTTCGTTCTATATAAGCATGATTTACTTCAAGCATCCTTCATACATGTCATATTGTTACTATGCTATCTATTGCCTACATTTTGCCTATGTTGCCTACCTATTGTTGCATTGCATCTTACATACTTAGTACATTCAAACGTACTAATGTATACTCTATGCCTACATGATATTACCATGTAGGGATCGGAGCCCCACTTGATCATCGACCTCTACGTGGCTAGTACATCTTCTCTGAAGCTAGTTGGTGAGTCCTCCATTTCGGGGACAATGTCTACGTTCTTATGTTATGTATTGCGAATCTCTTTCTTTATTGTATATCTTGACTATGAGGATGAGCTCAATTTCTTGTTTTGACCCCAGCTAAGTATCTAAGTTTTAGAGGTGTTGTTGGACATGTTTGCGTTATGCTATGAGCTTTTGACTCTCTCTTCACTCTTGATGTTTATGATATGAAAGTTGTCTCTTAGCCCCCGTTTATTCCTATTTACAATCTCTTTTTGTATTGTATTGCTTCCGCAACCAAGGATGTGCGATGATATATTAAAAGGCTTGCTTGGGGCCCCTTCGTGTTCCCTGCACCGTGTCACGTCTAGGCCCTAGGCTTGGGTCATGGCAGGGATGAACATCTTCCACTTATTGAGTTTGATGTCATTCTTGGGATGGATTCGTTGCATGTATATTATGCCTCTAGTGATTGTAGAACCCATAGGGTCAAATTTCAATTCCCAAATGAACTCGTTCTTGAGTGGGAGAGTCATAATGTGGTGGTCAAGGGTAGATTTATCTCTTGCATTAAAGCCCAAAAGTTGATCTCTAAGGGGTGTCTCTATCATCTTGTGAGGGTTAGGGATGTTTGTCCAAAGTCCTTCCTATAGAGTCGATTCCAGTGGTAAATGAGTTTCTTGATGTCTTCCCTAATGACCTTCCCAGTGTTCCTCTCGAGAGGAAATAGACTTTGGTATAGACCTCCTTCCTAATACTCAACCCATTTCTATTCCCCCTTACCGTATGGCCCCGACAGAGTTAAAGGAGTTGAAAAAACAATTGAGAGATTTGTTGGAGAAGAGTTTTATTAGGCCTAGCCAATCACCTCGGGGTGCACCTGTGTTGTTTGTGAAGAAGAAGGATGATTCTCTTAGGATGTGCATTGACTACCGGCAACTTAATAGGATCACCATAAAGAATAAGAATCCTCTACCAAGGATTGATGATCTATTTGACCAACTTCAAGGGGCTAGTCACTTCTCTAAGATTCATCTTCAGTCCAAGTATCATCAAGTGAAAGTGAGAGAGTATGACATTCCTAAGACGGTCTTCTGGACTAGGTATTGGCATTATGAATTTGTGGTAATGTCTTTTGGATTGACCAATGCATCGACTATTTTCATGGATCTTACGAATAGGGTCTTTAAAACCTACAATGATTTGTTTGTGGTGGTCTTAATTGATGATATTTTGATCTATTCTCATTGTGAAGAGGAGTATGTGAGTCATTTGAGGATGGTGTTACAAAAATTGAGGGAAGAGAAGTTGTATGCTAAGTATGAAAAATGTGAATTTTTGAAGTGAGAGAGTGTGACATTCCCAAGACGGCCTTCTGGACTAGGTATTGATATTATAAATTTGTGGTTATGTCTTTTGGATTGACCAATGCATCAGCTATCTTCATGGATCTTACAAATAGGGTCTTTAAAACCTACAATGATTTGTTTGTGGTGGTCTTCATTGATGATATTCTGATATATTCTCATTGTGAAGAGGAGCATGTGAGTCATTTGAGGTTGGTGTTACAAAAATTGAGGGAAGAGAAGTTGTATGCTAAGTATGAAAAATGTGAATTTTTGTTGAAAGAAGTTGCCTTTCTAGGTCATGTGGTGTCGGGGGATGATATTAAGGTGGATCCTAAAATGACGAAGTGATTAGAAATTGGCCTAGACCTTTGACTCCATCGGACATTAAAAGTTTCTTGGGCTTGGCGGGTTATTATCAGAGGTTTGTGAATGGGTTCTTTTCTATTGCTTTTTCTATGACTAAGTTGATTAAAAAAGGGCTAAGTTTGTGTGGACCGATGAATGTGAAAAAAGTTTCCAAACCTTGAAGGATAAGCTTATCTCCACTCCTATCTTGTCTCTACTGGAAGGGTTAGAAGGGTTTGTTGTGTATTATGATGCCTCACGAATTGGTTTGGGTTGTGTTTTGAGCAAAATGGTAAGGTGATAGATTATGCCTCTAGACAACTCAAAGTGCATGAAAAGAATTATCCTACCCATGATCTTGAATTGGCCGTCATGGTATTTGCTTTAAAAAAATTGGCATTATTATTTGTATGGGGTGCATACTGATGTGTTTACCAATCATAATATGTTGACTCAAAAAGATGTCAACTTAAGACAACGAAGGTGGTTGAAGCTTCTTAAGGATTATGATATGCATGTGCATTATCACCCTGGCAAGGCTAATGTCATGGTCGATGCTTTGAGTAGGGTGTCTATGGGTAGCCTAGCTCATGTTGATGATGGGAGGAAAGAGGTGGCTAGAGAGGTTCATCGGTTGACTAGATTGGGGGTTAGGTTGGAAGAGGTTGATAATGGTGGTATTGTGGTTGTTGATAGTTCAAGATCTTCCTTGGTTGATGAGGTAAAATCAAAGAAAGATCTTGACTCCTCCTTGTTAGAATTGAAGGCCTTGGTGAGAGAGGGCAATGTGGAGGTTTTCTCCCAAGGGGGAGATGGTGCCCTTACGTACCAAAGTAAGTTTGTGTGTGCCTTCTGTTGATGACTTGAGAAAGAAGATTCTTGATGAGGCTCATAATTCTTCCTATTCTATTCACCCCAGTTCTACCCAGATGTATAGGGATTTGAGGGAAGTGTTTTGGTGGGATGGCATGAAGAAATATATTGCAAGGTTTGTGTCTGATTGTCATAGTTGCCCACAGGTCAAAGCCGAACATTAAAGGTCGGGCGACCTAGCCCAAGATATAGAGATTCCTGCTTAGAAGTGGGAGGAAATTAACATGGATTTTGTGATTAGGTTGCCTAAGACTAGAAAGGGTTTTGACTCCATTTGGGTTGTTGTTGATAGAATGACAAAGTCGGCTCATTTCCTAGCGATTAAGACTACTTATAGTGCCGAAGATTATGCCAAGTTGTACATTCATGAATTGGTTAGGTTGCATGGGGTGCCCTTGTCTATCATAAGGGATCGTGATGCTCAATTTATTTCTCACTTTTGGAGGTCATTCCAAAGAGGTCTTGGTACCAAGGTAAAGCTTAGTACGATCTTTCACCCTCAAATGGATGGCCAAGCCGAAAGAACTATCCAAACTCTTGGGGATATGCTTAGAGCTTGTGGTTTAGAGTTAAAGGGCAGTTGGAATGATTATCTTCCATTGATTTAGTTTGCTTATAATAATAGCTATCATTCTAGCATTGGTATGACTCCTTTTGAGGCTCTCTATGGTACATTGTAGGTCCCCGATTGGATGGTTTGAGGTAGGGAAATAGCTTTCTTGGGTCTAGATTTGGTCATGAAGGCTGTGGAGAAGGTAAGGTTGATTAGAGAAAGGTCGAAAACAGCCCAAAGTCGTCAAAAGTCCTATGTCGATGTGAGAAGAAGGGAGCTTGAATTTAAAGTTGGTGATTGGATCTATTTGAAGGGATCACTCATGAAGAGTGTGGTCCATTTTGGTAAGAAGGGTAAATTGAGTCCGAGATTCGTGGGTCCTTATAGAGTGTTGAGGAGGATTGGTAAGGTGATCTATGAGTTGGAGTTGCCAATGACATGAATATGGTTCATACGGTCTTCCATGTGCCTATGTTGTGGAAGTGTGTGGGTGATCCAAGAGCTATTGTGCCTTTTGATGTTGTTGGTGCTATTGAAGACAATTTGACTTATAAGGAGGTTCCGGTAGAAATTTTAGATAAACAAGTGAAGAGGTTGGGAACAAAGATGTTGCTTCCGTCAAGGTTTTTTGGAGAAACCAACAAGTTGAAAGTGCTACATGAGAAGCTGAGGCAGACATGCAAAAACGATATCCCTATCTCTTCCTTGCATTCAACCATCTAAGAATTCTCGGACAAGTTTCTTCATCAGATAAACATTTAAACAAGTGCTGAAGTTGGGGAATAACTTTAAATGCCCAAGCCTATATAAAATAATATCATCACAGATCAAAATAATGAACCAAACATTAATAAAGATGAAGAAATATTGAACAAAGAACAAAGTTTACCATAAAAGCCCAAGGAAAGCCAAAGAGAATGGTTGCTTTCCTTGTTGGGTTTAATTCCTTCAACAAATATTCAATGGCAAGTTTGAAGCTTTCATGGCCCCATGAATAGACACGAAATGCTTTACGATTGGCACAAAGGTCATTCCAGTCAACCTGAATTCTTTTGCTTTGATCGCGTGCACAAAGAATAATATGCGCGAACTAAAGTAAGCCTAGTGACTTTTGAAAGTTTTCTTAACCTTCTCAGAGTTTCAAAAGGCAATCAAATTCTTCTCTTTGAAACTTTTTGAGGTTAACTTACGCAATTGCTTGCGTCTTTCAACAACCTTAGAATTAGAACTCTTTAATGACTTTTCCAATAGATCAACAACACTAAGTGTGTAATGACAGTTTAAGCCTGTCATGATTCCAAATTCTTTTATGCCAAAACAAACTGACATTCCACAATAATTGATCCAAATTACTTTTTTTCATCACAAATAATTCTTCGCCAAAGAAGTTGATATACAAAGCTCATAGAAAACTTTGAAACTTTTTCCTCAAATATGTTTAATACTTCCCAAATATAGTTGATCGAAAATATCTTTCCAACTTTTGTGCCACCACAACCTTTCTAAAATCAACAAAAGGTTTTCCCATACACGATCGAATAACAATATCACCTTTTAAATCAACTTCGTGATTTATCCGGTATGTTTGCAAACCACAGTTTGAAATTTTAATGATTTTAACAGCAACATCTGTTGAAGGAGGACTGTTAGGAGGGGAATTAGCAGTGGAAGCAAAAGGAACATTGTCTAATTTGCTTGCTTGTTTTGAAGTTGAATCAGCTTTGTCACATACATTTTCCTCAACTGCTTAAGTTCAGTCGATTTTCACTCATCAATGTCAATACCACCACAGAAATTAGGGTCAAAAATACAGAACAAACAAATCTAATAACAATCTATGAAATTTTGATGAAAGAAACAAAATAAAAACCACAACAAACACAAACACATGCATATTTTTCTTTTCTTTTTACATTACAAAACCTCAAAACCCTAACTATGGAGAAATATTTTCTCTTTTACCTCTGTAATGATGACAATAAGAGATGGAGATAGAGATGAAGACAATGACAACGAGCCTTATAGGACAAACGAAGGAGGAGACGATGAAGGCCTTGAAGACGAAGACGTAAAGAAGAAGAAGATCTCTTGGTTCCGATTGGTATTTTCTTTTTGAAAAAATGAAAAAAGAATTTTTTTTTTACTTTTCTCGGAAAGGAAAGAGGAGATAATGACTTTTGATTTGAAAATAAACTCGCGAGTTTCACAAGAAAAGAGATTAAAACTTTTAAAATTACAAATTACCCCTATTCAACTTAATCCCTCAATATTTGAGTTGGCCTCAGTCAAATTGTTACTTTTCTTTTTTTAATTGGAAACATTCTTTGTCACCCCCTCACAAATTTCTCAAGTTAGACCACGTGCATTCAGTTACATATCGATTTTGGGATAGGGTCAGTTGAACAATTTTAGTTTTGGAAGCAAAGAAAAGAGAAGAGCTGTCTGTAGGATAACTTTTGAGCATGACTTGCTCGTCATTGTTTTCCCGTTTACGTTCTTCCTCAAAACCCATTTGCGGTAATCTACGAACTTCAATTTTTCAGAGGTCCCAGATTCCATCTACCCTTACAGAGCCGGTAATTTGCTCAAGAAAGGGGCAGGGGAAAATCCCATCATGGGCTGCTTCACTAATCCCTTTAGCCTTTGCTGTCTCTGCTGGTTCTCTTGCTCTGCAGTCACACAGCTACCCTTCACTCTGTCTGAATAATGATCCTCCACTTTCTGATCCAAAAAGGTAATCTTTTTTTGTTTATAAATTCGTAATGTCATAAACATCTTTTTGAAGAAGAATTTTACTTGAGAGTTCTACACAATGGTGGTGAGTTTAACAATCGGAAAGAGTGGAGCTTTCTTTCGGGGGTTTCTTGAAAATGCGCTATTTCTTTTCTTTTTCTACGATACAACAACAACAACATACCCAGTCCCAGTGAAATCCCACAAGTGGGGTCTGGTGAGTGTAGAATGTACGCAGAACTTACCACTTAGAGAGTTTGTTTCCTGGGAACCCTCATCGCAAAACTCATAAATAGAAAGAACTAGATATGACAAAAAGAACAGGGAAGGGGACAGAAGGTAACAGAAGGAGCGACTAACAATGAATAGTACGTGACAGTATGTAAATATGATAAAATTAACATATACAACAGATATGAGAAAATAATAATAATAATAATAATAATAATAATAATAATAATAATAATAATAATAATAATAATAATAATAATAATAATAATTTAAGCTGCTACTCTAATTTCGACCTCCACATCTTTCTATCTAAGGTAATGTCCTCAGTGAGATTGAGTTCCGCCATGTCATGTCTGATCATCTCCCCAAGTACTTCTTCGGTCTACCTCTACCCCTCCGTGTAGCTCCCACAGCCAACCTCTCGCACCTCCTAACAGGAGCATCGATACTCTTTCTCTGCACATGTCTGAACCATTGCAATCTCGCTTTCCTCATCTTTTCGGCCACCGGGGCCACCTCTAGTTTCTCCCGAATGGTCTCATTCCTAAATTTTCTGATTATGTATGTTGGATATACAGAGAAATTGAAATAATGATGGTTTTAACTATTGGAGAAAATGATACTTCTTTTGGCTTAAGTCTATTGATAAATCAGTCATGGCATTGGTATTTTTTCCCTCTTAAAATGTGTTTATTTATCTGAGATTCTAATAATTTTTTGTGGTTTAACAATTTGGAAATTTAATTTTTCGAAACTTAGGTATGAATAATCTGTGTGGATCAGTAGCTTTATTAGAAAAATCTTGATTATTGAAAAGGAGGACACTTGTTTTTGTTTCTATTCAGAATGAGTGTATGGAAAAGTCATGTTGGAAAATAAGCAAGTTACATGCTTTGTGCTAGGATATTTCATGGGTGTTTTAGGGTGTAAGAGGTTTGTTGAGATGAAATGTATCTGAATGGAGCAAAACTGGTGCATCAATTGATTAGGGATTGGGTCATTGTTGACTAATTGATTAGTGAAATGCGTCCGTGAAGATATAGATTTTTATCCTTTAGATATGTGGAAAACTTATTTATTTTTTTTATGTGTTTGCAAGTGTGAAAACTGGTGTCAAAGGTAGCACAGATTATGCCGTGAAAGGTTCTCTTAGGAAAGTTCCACCAAAGCTTATAGAAATATTGAAGGGAATTTGCCAGGTATTATATTTTTATTATTTTTCTTGCTAAACTTATTTAATACTACATCTTCAGAATTTTGTCCTTGATTAGTTTTCTGAATACAAGGATATACCAAGCTTTCTTATTCTTTAGCTAATTTTGGTTTGAGGTATGTTAAAACAATATGATGTAGGATAACATGACAATGGATGAAGATGAGAGATATGTCCATGGGAAGCCACAGAACAGCTTTCATAAAGCAGTAAACATTCCTGATGTTGTAGTTTATCCAAGGTCAGATTCATTCTTCGAACCAAAGTTACTATTCTAATATCTTCGCTTCTGATATGGAATGTACTTTCAATTCCTTGTTGGCCACTGAACCACCAAAGTAATTTGGTTCATGTTTTATTAGGCCACATGTTCTGTGTACATAGGTATTGTCCATGATGACACGTATTCTCTGCCAAGTGTTCCCTCTCCACAGATCAT
>JAPFFP010000094.1:4574214-4588425 GCA_026153255.1 Solanum medicagineum | reverse complement strand
TCACTTCGAATTTCGAAAATTGGTTTATACCCAAATTAATTGAGTTTTAAATTGATTTTTGATTTTTGAAAAATTTTTATTATTTCTTTAAAAGTCGGTCATTTTCTGGCATAACATCGGGTGCCACGTTTCGAGATGCTAACTATTACTTGGGGTGCTACTGTGAGCAAATTTGATTACTTCTATGATGATGGAGGAAATTGGCATAACTGTAATTGATCTTGCTCATCTTGAGTAATAATCGATATGAAAGAACTGAAACTTGATGTTATTTGTGTGTAGTTGGATTGTAGGACCAGTGATATTTTTTAGGCGAAGATACAGACGATCTCCACTAGCTTCTATTTTTTCTTCCTTATGGTGAGAACGCTATGTCATTATTTAAGTTCACACAGTATTCATAGAAGTTCTCGTACCTATTTAGACTAGATTTCTCAAGGGTGTTAGATATCTTTTTCAAAAATTTAAACTTGAAATTTTGATTCCGCACTTGATAATTATATTATCTCTTCAGTATTATCTTGCCACAACCCAAGCTAGACTCTGGTTGTAACACATTGAATGAGATCCTCGAAGGAACCCCAAACTAGCCTTCTAAGTATATCATAAGCATTCAAGGTAATCAATGAATACAATATGCGAAAGCTAAACATAACATAGATTGAAGCATAAGAATTATAAGGGACACATGAGCCATAAGAGATATAAGTCTGAAAGTAATATATCATGTCCAATAATTCCTCTAAATCATGAACTGAAAATGGGTTTAGACATGTCCCAAGCTCACCCTCAACTAAAATAAAAGATATCCTCAACATAACAATAAGCTAGAAGTAAGTAGGATCTATCCTCGAAGCATAAGGACTAACCCAATTCGGATTAGCAAGTAGTCTGGATTTAGTTACGAAGACGAGGAGGATACACCTACATTGTGACATAATGTATGCATAGGTATCTGTTAGTAGATTTGAATGACAAAGTTTGGGGCATGCAATACAGTATAGATACATAGTGATAACCTTCATAGTAATGATACATGAACAAAAGCACATATATATAGAACCAAAGTAGAGAAAAGATCATCATACCAATATTTCATAAGTGTTATGATGCATGAATGACATAGTACATAAATATATATAGGACCATAACCGACATCAAGGCCATGCGAGCTATAATATAAAATCCTTATGTTGCCTCTACACCAGTGAAAGAGAAGCCTACTTGCCAAGGTAGACTATACCCAAACCTAGTAGGTCATGAAATATAACGCTATATCTATTTCCACTAGTTAAGCCGTATCGACAAAAATGAACTTACAGTGGCATGAAGTTATGAGACAAACGGGCTTTATATAAGGATTCTTAGGGATAGTCACCACCTCAAGTCTCATTCGATGTTAAGTCAAACATCATACGAAATATATATATATAATTGTGCTTGTCATAAATCATCACAAGTCATCATGGATCATCATACTTAAGCTCATTGGCAAATTCATAGTTCAAAACTACTTGCATGTATAGGAGTAGATCATTTCATAACCTGTGTAAAGCGAAGGTTGTATCTATCCTCATCAATTCGCAGTAACTTATACATGATGGTGTATACACACCCTTACTTGAGCATAGTCATATCATATTTGCTTTCATAATCTCATTCAAAAGTCTTGTACATACATGATCATGAACTGAAAGATAAGAGTAAAGCATGGGTACACAAGCATCAAGTTCAAAATCATGGGAATTGAGTAAATCCATGCATAGTCATTAAATTGAAGATCATTTGAATCATAATTGACTTTTCCCATGCATGGTTTCCATAATCATCATAACAAAGCAAAAGAAACCTCATGTAAATCATATAATTCAACTGAATTGGAAGTAATTCATGCCTATTTCAATATTAAACATAGTCCATACCATAATAGCATCATATGAAAACAAATTTATGAAAATTCTAATTTGATCACGTTTGAATTTAGGTGAAATAATAAGAAAATAGGTTGATCTCCATGGGTAAAATGTATCCATCGATGAATCTCACATACCTTAAGGTAAATTGACAAAAAGGAGATGAAATTAGCTTGAAACATAAAGATCCTTGAAGAGTTCTTCACTTGAGCTTCAATGAGAATTAAGTATTTTGAAAGAGTGATCTTGTGAGACTAAGTGTTATGAGTTTTTGAAAGTGATTAGAATATATCAATATAAACTTAGTATGGATTATATTCTCAAATCATCCAATTAGAGGTTAGAAATTAGGAAAAGGACCAAAATAACCTTACAAAACATGTTGGAAAGTTGGACGAAGTGCGCTGCACACTCACAACCACAGTCCATTGTGGGCAACACAACTCATGGTAGGGTCCATGGAGGGTTCACTTGGTGAAAACAATGAAGGCCAAGTGGAGGGTACCCTCCGAGAATTATAGTGGATTCCATAAGCCGTGAAGGGTTTCATGGTGGAACCCTTCACTGGGCAACCTCCAAATAAAGCCAAGGTGATAATCCACGATACCGGTCACGGGACATGGAGTGCACCTACCACCTGTGGTGGGTGTCTTGAAAGATAACTTGGACCAAAAATCTCTAGAAATGCATTATAATCCTCGGTTCGATCTTATGAAGTTGGGGTCCTTATATTATCTTCCTGCTAGGATCATTTGTCCTCGAATGAGAGAAGAATTATCTTGAATAAAGTGAAATGAACATCAATAGCCCAAAAATGAGTGCAAAAATGCAAGTATAACATTCAAAATCATAAAATCTTCGAACCTTTTTGCCTTAAACATCATTTAAAATCAGTTGCATGAGCATGCATGCATGTTATGACATGAAAATATAGAAATGAAAGAATTCAGATCATTTGGGGATAAAGAAACTATTACCTTACACTTAAGTTTGGTGGAATAGATAAGGGTACCATCGCATTATCCAATTTCACTTCCCATTTAACAATCTCAACATGTTGGTTCCTCCGAAGGGTTTTAACTAATGCAACTTCCTTTTTACGTAGCCTCTTCACTTGCCAGTCCAAAATCTCAACCCAGACTTCCTGATAGGTCAACTTCCTTATTACGTAGCCTCTTTACTTGCATTCTCTGTTAGACTAACACTTTTCGACAGTGTTTTTTTCTTGAATTCCTAACACTAAGAATTATAATACTCAAGATTAAAATACCTCACCACAGGCTTTGCATCTTTCTTGTTGAATAGGTAACTCATGCTGCGTGATCAGTGAACATAATCACCTTGGTACCTACCAAATAGGAGCGAGACTTGTCAAAAGCAAATAACAACACCAACATCTCCTTTTCTGTGACTATATAATTGCACTGAGTTGTATCTATGGTTTTCTGAGCGTAGTTATAGAGTGGAATATTTTATCCTTTCGCTGCCCCAAGACTGCTCTCACTGTCGTGTCACTGTTATCACACATCAACTTGAACGGGAGCTCCCAATTAGGAGCCATCAGTATGGGAGCTTCTACTAGCCTTTGCTTCAAAGTCTCAAAAGCCTACAAACAAGGAGCATCAAGGTTAAACTTAACCTCCTTCTCCAAGAGTGCACACAAAAGCTTTAAGAGCTTGGAAAAATCCTTGATTAATCACCGGTAGAACCCCTTATGACCAAAAACGTTTTTGACCCCTCTAACTGACATAGGCAGAGGCAGCTTCTCAATGACTTCTATCTTCACTCTATCCATCTCTAGGCCCTGTTTTGGACACTTTGTGTCCTAGTACTATCCCTTTCTTCACTAGGAAATGGCACTTTTCCTAATTAAGGACAAGATTCGTTTCTTCACAGCGGCCTCACTTTCTATATTTTCCAAACATGCATCAAATGACTCCCAAAGTCTGACAACTCGTCCATGAAGATCTTTACCAAATCCTCCACCACGTCATGAAATATGACCATCATGCACCTTTAGAATGTGGCAAGTGCATTGCACAATCCAAAAGGCATTCTCTTGAATGTATATGTTCCATAAAGACATGTGAAGGTTGACTTTTCCTAGTCTTTGGGGGAACTGTGATCAGATTATGCCGTGAGTACCTATTAAGAAAGTAGTAGTACTATTTCCTGGTTAATCTATCCAACATCTGATAAATGAATGACACTGAGTAGTGATCTTTCCTGGTGGAATCATTAACTCTACGATAGTCCATGCAGATTCGCCACCCAGTGACCATCTTAGTAGGGATGATCTCATTCTTCTCATTGGTAACCACGGTCATCCCACCTTTCATTAGGACCCACTAAACTGATCACACCTATTTGCTTTCGAAGATAGGGTATATGATCCCAAAATTCAACCACTTGATTATCTCCTTTTTAACCACTTTTTCATGATTGGATTCAGTCTCCTCTACGACTGCGCTACTATTTTGCGACCCTGCTCCATGAATATCCAATGCATAGATAGGCCAAGGATAATACAATAAAGATTAGACATCTGCCAGCTTATGTCTTTCTTCCTCTTTCTCAGAACAACAATAGTTGTTTCAACCTGGGATACACATAAAGAAGTAGACAAGATTACAGGTAAAGTATTATTGACAACAAGAAATACATACCTGAGGTAAGAGGGAAGTGGTTTCAACTCCAACTGGGAAGCTTCCTCAATGGATGGTTTGGGTGAAGGACCTAACACGCTATTCTAATAGTTCCACCAACTTTTTAGCATGCTAACATTTGGGCTATTCAGCATACTTGCTATCTCATTGGCCTCAATATCAGCCTCTAGCTCTTGATTTAGCAACAATATTGCTAGAGGGTCTTTGTCCTAAACTTGATCAACTGTAACCTCTGTATCTATCATTGTGATGGCTATCAGATCATCATACACGGCAGGAAACTTCAAAGCTTGGTAGACGTCAAAGACTTCTACCTTAAAATAAGCATGCATAGTCAAGCGCGTGATCGCTACATCAATCAGCGCCCTTCCTGTTGTCAAGAATGGGCACCCCAGAACGAATGGAACTTGTAGGGCTGGCTCAAAGTCCAGGATGATAAAGTCCATTGGGAATATGAGTGATCCAACTTTGACTAAGACATCCTCTATGATCCTGTCCAACCTAGCTATCCAACGATCTGCAAGTGGAGCAAGATTTTAGTTGGTTTCGGGTCTCCAAGACCCAACTTCTTGAACATATATTTGGACATCAAATTGATGCTTTCACCCAGATCATACCATCCTCTTATATTTAGATAGTTTTCAATGATAACTTGGACTGTGAAGCTCTCAAGATCTTTCAATTTTATGGGTAGCTTTACTTTATTAAGGATACTGGAGCTAGACTCTTCTGTGAGTGCAACTGTCTCATACTCTGCCAACTGCCACAATATCCTTCATGTACCTTGCATACTTCAGGATTCCCTACAAATCATTAATCAATGGTAAGTTAATGTGTACTTATTTTAGCAGCCCGATGAATATCTCAAAGCACTCTTTCTCTTTCTTCTTTTTAAACTTTTATGGGAATGGAGGAGGAGGATTTGGCCTTGGTTCAACCTCTAAATTTGGGGGGCTGAGAGTGTCAGCCTCATCATCTTTTTTTGCATTGGGGCTGTCCCCACTCTTTTTCTTTAAGACCAACTCTGCCATTGGTTTGCCACTCCTTGTACTCACCATATTAACTTGCTTCGGATTAGGATTAGTGTTACCTGGCAACCCACCCTGTGGTCTAGAATTATGTGCACTTTCTAGTTACCCAAGATGTTTCTTAAGATTTTGAGTGGTAAGCTGATTTTGACAGGCCTCTATGGCCAACTTAGGCTGATTTGCTGCGAACCTCTACTGGTTTTCAATGATCTATTTCAACAAATCTTCGACACTCATATTTGTATGCTTGGTTGGATGTTGTCCCTACTGATTGTATGGATGTCTACCTCCTTGTTGTCTATATTGAGGTGGCCCTTGATGCTGCTGATTATCACCCCAAGAAAAGTTAGGATGGTTACTCCAATTATGGTTGTAAGTATTTTTATATCTTTGAGGGCCCCCTCATCTAGGTGCATTACTCATAAAGATGACGGACTGTGGATTGGATCCACAAATATCAGCCATATGCTCACCGCTTCCACATACCTCACACCAAGTAGGTCGCTACTGTTAGACAATATTCACTAGAGCTTGTTGTTGTCCCAAATCCAAGTTGTTAAAGTGGGTAGTCAGATATTTTGCATGGCTTACACTTGGTCTTGTAAAGCTATCATAGCATCCATTTCCAACACACCTGCTTGCTTTTGTACCACAAGTCTATTTTGTCCACTGTTCCATTATGTATTTCCCCGTGTGGTCTAATTTAGCAAAGCAAAAATCTTATCATAAGTCTTCTCCAATGCCTGTCCACCTGCAGCAGAGTTAAGTAAAATCTTGGTATTGGGCTTCACCTCTTCAATGAAGGTATGGAACACCACCTCATTAACTTGGTGATGATGAGGGCAGTTAATAAGCAATTATTTGAACCTGTTCCAAGCTTGGTACAAGTTCTCCCCTGGCTTTTGTTTGAAAATAGGGATTTTACTCTTAAGCTTAGCTTTCTTCTCATATGGGAAGAATCTTATCAAGAACTTCCTAGCAAAATCATCCCAAGTAATGATAGAATTAGGTGGCTCAAACTTTAGCTACCTTCTTGGTTCCTCAAGTAGTGAGAAGGGAAATAGAGTTAACCACACATAGTCTGATGACACCCCAAGAGAAGTGTAGGAGTCACTAATCTCCGAGAAGGTCTGAAGATGGACTTGGGGATCTTCATGTGGAAACTGACCTCTAGTGTGCAAAAGTTGCACTATATTCTGTTTGAGCTCAAATCTACTACTAACATGTGATTTCTGAATGTTATTGGTAACATTAGGAGCCTGTGGGATTATCATATCTCGAACTGGTCTTGCCGTCATTGGTTCAGAAATTGGGCCAACAACCAGTTCCACCCTCTCCTTATCATCTTCTTGTTCTTCTTGTTGGACAAGGGAAATATGTGAGATTCGATATAGTAGTCCTTCCGTTCTTCTATTTTGATGGAAATAAGGTTCTGGATCAGCCAGCAAATCATACTGAATACCTACAACAAAACATAGCTAAGATCAAGTGTGGTCAACACTACAAAATAAATCACAACTTATAAAAATAACTAATTGCCAACTTAAAGTCCCCACCAACGGTGTCAAAACCTTGTTGCTTTCCTAGAACATGCAAGTGTACGCGATCTACTCAAGTAATATGATAGCTCTTAGAGAGTTGGGATATCGAACCCAAGGACTTTATCTGACTTTCAATTACTTTCAAAAGATTGACTCCGTAATGTGTGTTATGCAAGAAAGAAAATATTTATTTATTTCTACTAAATTGTTGAAATTAAACTAACAATGATCGAATGCTTTACCAAGACTTTACCTAATTAAGCAAGATTCCAGGACTGTAACTATTTTTGACATATGTTATAGCCTCAATTCCCATGATTATCAATGGGTCTTCTAATTACTAATTTATAGGGTTTAATTTACAAGCATGGTCTTTCGACCTCTAATTGTCTATTCTCATTGACATACTAACTACATCATTGAGCGGGGATAGGCATGAACCAATGAAACGCATTAAATCTATCATTCTATTTTTTAGCTAAGCAAGGTTTATCAGTAGGTGTCACAAGTCTCTCATATACAAACCATCCTCGCTTCCTAGAACAAATAAGCTCCATGTACCTTGTGTTCTATCCCTTTAACATCTTCCGAATCCAAGGTGACAAAAAGTAGATTTCATGGTTGGCCAGATTATGAAATATAGGTTAGAGAAGTATAAGAGTAATTAATTGAAAACCCATTCATAAATCATAGAAAAAGAAGTCTAGAACATAATTTATGGCTACAATCCCAGAATATGGGATACTAGCTACTCATTGTTTATTTCAAACACATAATTAATCTAAGTTCAAAGAATGGAATTAGAGAAGAAAAGATGAAAGGATAATCCTAATGAGAAATTCTTCGTCCTTTCTCTTCATCCCATCTCAGCAAAAGATAGATAATAAAAATAATATTTAAACCTAAAAATCTCATTTTCTAACTTTTACAGTGCTGACATCAAAGTCTGTGATACGGACTAATTTTCTTTACATGTATTTTTGCACTTTTAGCTATATGAAAAAACTTGTTCTTCCATGAAGCAATTCCATGATGCGGACTGGTTCCAACAAGGGTGTTTCGTGCCTTTTTCTACTTTGGTTCAATTTAAACTACCATGACCCAACTCCACGATGCGAGATGATATTTTTCAATACATTTTAGCTTTTTGTGCTTTTTTCGGTTGCTTTCTTTCTTGTTTATCGGACACTACTCTGATATCCGTACTTGTTTAAAATCCTGCAAAATACAACCAAAGAGTGCTCTCAGCCAAGGATTAGAGGGAAATAGCAAAATCACACTAAAAACCATCTACCTTCTATCAATTTGTCCTCTAATTGGGCCTATAAACATGGGTAAAATTAGTTATTGGGTCTATAATATGCCTAAGATCATTCATCGAAAATCGACATTAAGACCACGCGAGCTATAACATGAAATTCTGATATTAACTCTACACCGGAGAAAGAATAACCTACTTGTCAAGGTAAACTATACCCCATCTAGTGGGTCATGAACGATAATATTATATGTGGATCCACTAGTCAAGCAGTATTGACAAATATGAAACTACGATAGCATGTAGTTATGAGATAAGCAGGCTCTACATAAGGACCCTTAGAGATAGTCCCCCACCTCAAGTCTAATTTAGTGTGAAATTTAAATATCCCATGGAACAGATATACATATATATAGTCATGCTTGTCATAAATCATCATAAGTCATCATGGATCATCATACTTAATCCCATAGGCAAATTCATGATTCAAAACATACTTACCTTCATAGGAATAGCTCATTACATAACCTGTATAAAGGGAAGGTTGTACCTATCCTCATTAATGCACAGTAACTTATACATGATGGTGTATACATACCCTTGCTTTATCATAGTCATATTCATCATCTCATTCAAAAGCATTGTACGTGCATGATCATTTGATCATAGATAAAAATATAACATGGTACATAAGCATCAAGTTTAAAATCATGAGAATTAAGTAAATGTATGCATAATCTTTAAATTAAAGATCATTTGAATCATAACTAAAGTTACCCATGCATGGTTTCCATAATCATCAGAATAAAGTAGAAGAAACCTCTTGTGCATCATATAATTCAACTGAAATGGAAGTAATTCATGCATATTTCAGTATATAAACATAGCCCATATAATAATAGCATCACATGAAAATAAATTCATGAAAACTCTAATTTGATCATTTTTTAATTTAGGTGAAATAGTAAGAAAGCAGGTTGGTCTTCATGGGTGAAAGGTACCCATAGATGAATGACACATATCTTAAGGTAAATTGAAGAACTGTATATTAGATTAGCTTGAAACTTGAAGATCTTTGAAAAGTTCTTCACTTGAGCTTGAATGAAGAATTGAAAATGTTATAAAAGAGTGATCTTGTGAGACTAAGTATTATGAGTGTTTGAAAGTGATTAGAATAGGTTAGTATACACTTAGGAGGGTATTAGAGTCTCAAATCGTCCAATAAAAAAATCAGAAATTAGGAAAAGAAACAAAATAATCTTACAAACACATGTCAGAATGTTGGATGAAATGCCCTGTACAGCCACTACCACGGTCCATGGTGGGCACCACGACCTATAGGTTGCTCTGTGGGGTGCACTTGGTAAAAATAACAGAGTCCAAGTAGAGAGACCCTTCAGAAGATCCTTCACAAGTCGTGGTAGGGTCCACGAGCTGTGAAGGGTTGTGGTGGAACCTTTCACTGGAGAGCTTCTAGATAAAGCCAAGGTGATGTTCCATGACACCTATCAGGGGGCATGAAGTACATCAACCACCCATGGAAGGTATCTTGAAAGACACACTAGGCCAAATATCTCTGAAAATGCACTATATAAGCCTCAGGTTGATCTTTTAAGTTTGGGTGCTTACATATCTTTAGTCATTTCATTTTTCTATATTATTTAATGAGTTGGGATACAAGGGTTCTGTCACGATTCGGACCTAGGGTCTAGGAGTGACATGGCTAATGGGAACCCAAGAGTCTCCAAACAAGCGTCATAGCATCTATCCACACATTATCGGTTCAGAAGCATACATGGAATAATACTTTGGTTGGGAGAAATGCTAACACTTTGGTTGGTTTTGTAAACTCTGATTATGCAGGTGATCTTGATAAAAGAAGATCATTATCAAGTTATGGTTTCTGCATTGGTGGATGTGCTATTAGATAGAAAGCTACATTACAACATGTAGTAGTTTTACCTACTACCGAAGCAGAATATATGGCAGTAACTGAGGCGATCAAAGAAGCCTCATGGTTGAAGGGTCTATTTGCTGAACTCAGCTTACATCAAGGTGACATTATTATTTTCTGTAATAGTCAAAGTGTCATTCACTTGACTAAAGATCAAATGTATCATGAGAGGACGAAGTATATTGATATCAAGTATCACTTCATCCGGGAAGCCATTGCTGAAGGAAAAATCTCTGTTTAAAAGATTAACACTAGAGACAATCCTTTTGACATGTTCACGAAGTCTCTTCCAGTCAGCAAGTTCACACTTTGCTTGAACTTGATTGACATTAATGAAGAATAATTTAGCCCATATGGGCTTTTGCTAAGTGGATGGAGCAAATTTACTATATTCGTTAAATTCAGGCCAAGGTGGAGATTTGTAATGTGGCCTTTCATTTGACTTAAGATTTCTTTATTTGGTCAAAGATTTAGTTTCCATAAAATGTCAGATATTTGGTGAACCATAAATATCAAAGATTTGGTAGCCACAATATTTGATATATTCACATTACAAATGTTGAATTCTCTATCTTCTAATGGCATCACCCATGACATCAACAAGCTAAATTTTTTCCTATAAATTGGGATTTTTTTTATTAGTTGAAAACATCCTTTAAGCATAAGAAAATCCTTTTCTTTGCTTTCTTTCTTTGTCTTTCATTTAGAGTAATTTTGTAATAGAGTTAGTGTTGGGAAACACTTGTGTGAACCCTTTCTCAGGATTGATCTTGTGAGGTCATTCTCTTGGGTTCTTTGGGATTTATTAGAGTTTTATCTATAATTTTATACTCTCTTTTGTACTCTTGTTGATATAGTAAAATTCTCCTCTTCGCTTGTAAACGTAGATCACATTGACCGAACCACGTTAAATTTATGTCTTCTTTATTTGCTTTACTTTCATCATTATCAACTTACTATTATTTTTATTACTGTCATCATAACATTATTTGGCTAAATTCACTTTTTCCGAGTTTCGATCCTAACATCTCTAAATACCAAATCACCCTAAAAGTACAAAGGTAGGGATGTACGGAGAGTAATTCTTTCTAAAAAGAGATATAAGTACCAATAAAGCTCTTACTCCAATGAGTGAATAGAACTAGTACCTAATTTGGATTGAACTCTCTCTAACATGATACTCCATCTTTTCTGATTTAAAATTTTTTTCCTCTCTAAAAATATTACTTCATTTTAAAAAGCATAAACTACTTTCCTCTTAAGCCTATTTAAAATGGAATGATCATTTTATTCTTTTGACAATATTTTAATTTAAGTGTACGCGATTAAGTAATATTTTAGTATGTTTCACATAATTTTCATTTAGAACCACAAGATTAAAAAATCTTCTTTATTTTTTAAAATTTTGGACCAAGACAAATTAGACTTTCTTTTGTTAACTACAATGGGTTTCTCTTTCTATATATTTTATATAGTGAGTAATTATTTTAACTCCAACATTTTAAAAAACAAATTTAAATGACTATGCACATATTTCATTTAAGATGACAAAATTTTTTTTAAAAAAAGTTTATTGAAATTCCATACTCGATCAAATTAAACATTTACATTACAATAAAGGGAGTAACTTATATGAAAGAATTGTTGGCTTTTTCTTCACCTGAAAAGAATGGGTAGTTTGTCCATATTAGCATCATTTTAAACAAACAAAGCGTTTTAAATCCCATCTTTCTTACCCCACCCTTTCTCTCTCACACAAACACACAACACAACATACTCTTCCTACTTATAAATAGCAACACAAAGCCATTTCTTCGGTGAACAGCCTAATTAAATCTTGAAAAATGGCATTGCCTTTCTCTTTACTCTTTCTTGCTGTTGTTCTCTGTCCTCATGCTCTTTCTCTTTATTCGACCAATAATGAAGATGAGTTTGTCCTATCTTCTGCTAAATTCCCTGTACCAATGGCACAAAAACTCATCAAACAGCTTAATTTGTTCCCTAAACATGATATCAACAAGGGGAAAACCGTAGCCGCTACTGAGCAAACTCTCTTTGAGAAGAGATTCAATTTATCTTATCTTGGTGATTCTGGAGCCACTGTTCAAGATTTGGGTCATCATGCTGGTTATTATCGTCTTCCACATACTAAAGATGCAAGGTTCGGGATTCTAATTTGCCGAGTTATTAGGTTCTATATTAATATTTTTTTAAAAAATATGTTTGAGCTAAAATACTGAATTCAGCAAAAATCGTAATTCAAGAACGTAACTAGATCCATCCATGATGATTAATAAATTCCATTTGTCGATTCTATGTGTCACTTACATTCTTTAACCATAAAATTTTTTATTTAAGATGATTTTAAAGGGGAAACGTCAAAGTTATCCTTAAACTATGCGAAATAAATTACTTATATCCTCCGTTACATTTTGGAATAAAAAATACCCCTGTCGTTATTCCAAGGGACCACAAATGCCCTTACATCATTGCCGACATGGACAAAATGAAATTTTATATATATATATTTATATTTATATATCTTAAAATTTTCATGTGATCTATCCAAACTATATATTTTAAAAACTAAAAAATAATTATGTATGTAAAATTTTCTTAAATAATATATATAATTTTATAATTAATATATATATGTATATATTTCTTTTTTCTTTTTATGAATAATTTATCATAGCAGAAAAATATGTGAATGATAGATAATAACTATTACTCATGAATAAAACTAAAAGACATTTTAAAATTTTTATGTGATTTATCAGAACTATATATTTAAAAATTAAAAATAAATAATGCATATATTTCTTTTTTCGCTATTCTTTTTATAAAATAAGAGCATTTGTGGTCTAAAACATAGACGACAAGGGTAGTTTTGATCTCAAAAATAGTCGAAGGGTATATTTGAGCTATTTCGAATAGTTCGAGGGTAATTTTGACCCTTTCATTGCCACGTGGATATCTACGTGGACTGTCATGTGGTAAGGATAATGGTGTAAGGACATTTGTGGTCTATTGGAATAACAGGAAGGATATTTTTGATCCCAAAATATAACGGAGGGTATAAGTGATCTATTTCGCATATTTTAGGAGCAATTTTAATCCTTTTCCCTAACTATAATAATGTCGCGATCTTAATCTTTATGAACTCCTTGTCCAGTTAAGTGTAAAATGGTATTTGGTAACTTTTCTGTTTTTGTTATTTGGCAGGATGTTTTATTTCTTTTTCGAATCAAGAAGGAGCGAGAATGATCCAGTTGTAATATGGCTAACAGGAGGGCCAGGATGTAGCAGTGAATTGGCTGTGTTTTATGAAAATGGACCTTTCCATATAGCAGACAATATGTCACTTGTCTGGAATGATTTTGGCTGGGACAAGGTTCTTACTCTCTTCATTCTCATTTATTTATCTTGTTTTTTTTTTAGTTGCTTTAAAAATACGTCTCTTTTCTTATTTGATTTTTTTTTAATCGTATTTTTCACTTGACAAAATTAAAATTAAGTGTTAAAAGAATGTTTCATATCTTTATTTTAAAGACAAAAAATTTTCTAGATTTTTTAAAATTATGTGACAAGTCAAAAAGAAAATAAATTAAAAAATATATATATTCTATATAGATTAAAGTAGGGTTGTATGGTTATGGTTAAAAAATCAAACCGAACCAAATCGATTAAAAAGTTCGATATTTAACTTGGTTTAGTTTGGCTTGGTTTGGTTTGGTTTTTAAATTTTGAAAACCAATACTATTTGGTTTGGTTTTGATTTTACTAAAAAAAACCGCAAAAATAATCAAAAACCGAACCGAATATATATATGTTATAATTATTTATATAGT
>JAPFFP010000094.1:4541050-4560431 GCA_026153255.1 Solanum medicagineum | reverse complement strand
AGACATGCATTGGACCTTCAATTCCTCAAGAACCCATAACCGGACATTTTATCAAACACTTAGAGGGTGTGTAGTGCTAGTGAAAACCATGCAATTCAAGAGTGTTATCATGATAGAAAATTCAATATAAAACCATCAAAAGATACTTGGTAACACCCTCAAGGAATATAGTCAAAACTCATCATCAAATCTTAAGATAGATCAAAGATTCATAGCCCAAAACATAGTAAAATAGTCACAATTTCATAAACCCCAACATAGTATGCAATGATTTTCATAATAAATAAGACCTATGAATAAATCATCTTTAAATCATGCAAATTAAGTGAAAGGAATCTTGGGTATCATGGGTGAAAGGAACCCGTGAAAGAAACCCACATACCTTAGCTTTGGAGATGAACTTGATGAAGATTGGAGATGGAGACTTGAAGCTTGAGTACAATCCTTAAGATCCGGAAAGAGTTTTGAGACTTGAGTTTAGGAGTAAAATATTTGGCTAAGTGTTTGAATGAATACTGAGCAATGTTTAGAATGATATGAGGGTGAAAAATAGCTAAGTATAGGTATTTTCACGTTTGGGAACACTTAGGCCCAAGACCCAAAAGCCTTGGACCGAGACAATTATCATTGGCAACAAAATACACAAGTCCACATCTGACCCACGGCATGGACCTATAGTGAAGGCAAGATTTACACAGGCCGTGACGGCTACGCGTCGCGGATCGATTCTGGAAATCAAAAATTATGAAAAATGAAATTGCTAATCATTTGCTCTTAAATCGAGTAAGATCCATTTTCCACTCAAAATGACCACCTGAACAAGAATATGAAGTTGGATTTTTGATATCGCATACAAATTTTGAGATATATGAAAATTACGATTCCAGGGACTTCCAAGGCACATTTTCAAGCACTTTTTGGGGTCGTTATAGTATCTCCCCCTTGGGAACATTCGTCCCTGAATTTCAAAGAGACGAATATGAGAGACACAAACATGACAATTTCACCCTACATAGAGATGCAACAATGCACTTAAACACCATTTCAAAAATCTCATCATAAGTGTAAAATCATCATGAACTTGTCAATTTAAATATGAACATATACAATGGCATGGGAACTTAAGACTTGAGATTATATGAAGGACGTAGATCAATACCTTAGGATTGAGTGGAGTGGAAAAGGCAAGGATATCACTTTTGCATGTCCGCTTCGGCCTCCCAAGTAGCACTGTCAACTTGTTGATTCCTTCAAAGGACCTTAACGGAAGCCACCACTTTGTTTCTTAACCTCTTCACTTGCCTATCCTAAAACTAATTGGAACCTCTTCATATGTAAAATTATCTTCAATCACACCCACAACATCAAGAAGCACAATAGCATTCAGATCACCCACACATTTCCTCAACATAGACACATGAAACACTGGATGAACCAAATCCATTTCCTTAGGCAATTCTAACTCATAAGCTACCTTGCCAACCCTTCTCATCACCCGATAAAGACCTATATATCTTGGGCTCAACTTTCCCTTCTTACCAAAATGGGCCACACCCTTCATGGGTGACACCTTCAAAATAACCCAATCATCAACTTTGAATTCAAGCTCCCTTCTTTTCACATTGGCATAAGACTTTGGACGGCTTTGGACCGTCTTCAACCTTTCTCTAATCATCCTAACCTTCTCAAGAACCTCCTAACCATATCTAGTCCTAACAAGCCACCTCATCAACCTCAAACCACCCCGTTGGGGATCTACAACGTCTACCATAAAGAGCCTCCAAAGGAGCCATACCGATGCTAGAATGATAGCTATTGTTGTAGGCAAACTCAATCAATGAAAGATGATCGTCCCAACTAACTTTAAGCTCCAACACACATGCTCTAAGCATATCCTCAATGGTTTGGATGGTCCTTTCGGCTTGGCCATCCGTTTGAGGGTGGAAGGCCGTACAAAGCTTAACTTTAGTACCAAGGCCCCTTGGAAGGACCTCCAATAATGTGAGGTAAATTGAGCACCACAATCCGATATGATGGACAAAGGAATCCCATACAACCTCACAAAGTCATGAATGTATAACCTTGCATAATCTTAAGTCCCATATGTAGTCTTAACCGATAGGAAGTGAGCCGATTTTGTCATCCTATCAACAACAACCCAAATGGAATCAAAACCTTTTTTCTAGTCTTAGGCAACCCAACCACAAAATCTATATTAATCACCTCCCACTTCCAAGTAGGAATCTCTATTTCTAGGTTTAGGCCACCCGGACTTTGATGCTTGACTTTAAATTGTTGACAACTATGACAACCGGAAAAGAATTTGGTAATGTCCCTTTTCATGCCTCCCTACTAATACACCTTTCTCAGATCTCTATACATTTTGGTGGAACCGGGGTAGATAGAATAAGAAGAGTTATAGGCCTCATCAAACATCTTTTCTATCAAGCCATCAACCCACGGTACACACAATCTACCTTGGTAGCTAAGGGCACCATCTCCCCCTTGGGAAAAAACTTCCACCTTGCCCTCTTTCACCAAGGCTTTCAATTCTAACAAGGAGGGATCAAGATCCTGTTTTGACATCACCTCATTAACCAAGGAAGACTTAGAACCATCCACAACAACAACATCACCATTACCAACCTCCTCCAACCTAACCTTCAATTAGCCAACCGACGCACTTCCCTAGCCATCTCCTTATCACCACCATTAACATGAGCTAGGCTACCCAAGAACACCCTACTCAAGGCATCCGCCACCACATTTGCCTTACCCAGAAGATATTTAAGAAGTTCTAGCCACCTTCTTTGCCTCAAGTTGAGATCTTTTGAGTGAGACATATTGGAGGCTCTTATGGTCGGTGAACACATCAACAATCACCCTATATAAATAATGTCGCCAAATTTTCAAAGCAAATACTACGGCGGCCAATTCAAGATTATGAGTAGGTAGTTCTTTTCATGAACTTTGAGTTGCCTAGAAGCAGAGGCTATCACCTTACCATTTTGCATTAGCACACAACCCAAACCAACTCTAGAAGCATCACAATACGCCACAAATCCCACAAGCCCATCACTTAGTGACAATATAGAAGTGGACATAAGCTTATCTTTTAAGGTTTGGAAGCTCCTTTCACATTCATTGGTACACACAAACTTAGCCTTCTTTTGACTCAATTTTGTCATAGGGGAAGCAATAGAAGAGAACCCATTCACAAACCTCTGATAATATCCCGCTAAGCCCAAGAAGCTCTTAATGTTTGATAGGGTCAATGGTCTAGGCCAATTTCTAATCACATCGGTCTTCTTTGGATCCACCTTAATACTATCCCCTAACACCACATGTCCTAGAAAAACAACCTCCCTCAACCAAAATTCACACTTTTTATATTCAACATACAATCTCTCCTCCCTCAATCTTTGCAACACAACCCTCAAATAAGCCCTATGCTCCTCCTCACCACGCGAATAGATCAAAATATCATCAATGAATACCACAATAAATGAATCAAGGTAGGGTTTGAAAACCCTCACTCATAAGGTCCATGAAAATAGATGGTGCATTGGTCAACCTAAAAGACATCATAACAAACTCATAATGCCCATATCTAGTCCGGAAGGCCATCTTGGGAATATCACACTCCCTCACCTTTACTTGATGATAACATGACCGAAGATCAATCTTAGAGAAATGGCTAGCCCCTTACAATTGGTCAAACAAATCATCAATCCTTGGAAGAGGATATGTATTCTTGATGGTGACCCTATTGAGTTGTCTGTGGTCAATACACATCCTAAGGGACTCATCCTTCTTTTTCACAAACAACATCGATGCACCCCAAGGTGATTGGCTAGGCCTAATGAACCCCTTCTCCAACAAGTCCTTCGATTACTCCTTCAACTCCGCCGGGACAATGCGATAAGGGGGATAGAAATGACTTGAGTATCGGGGAGGAGGTCTATGTCAAAGTCTATTTCCTTTTCGGAGGTCATTTGGGAAGACATCAAGAAACTCATTTACAACCGGAACCAACTTTAGGAGAAGGACTTTAGACTCCACACACCTAACCCTCACAAGATGGTAAAGACACCCCTTAGTGATAAACTTATGGGCTTTAATAAGAGATGAATCTACCCTTGACCACCCGCATCTTGACTCTCCTAGTCAAGGACGGGTTCATTTGAAAATTGGAATTTGGCCCTGCGAGTTCTACAATCAATAGAAGCATAGTATGCATGCAACTAATCCATCCCAAAAATAATATCAAAATCAACTCTATCTAACTCAACAAGATCACAATGCAATATATCATGCAAGATGCAAATATGACAAGTTCTATAAACTTTTCTAGCAACAATAGATGCACCAATATGAGTAGACACCTCATATGACTCATGCAACAACTCGGGGTCAACATGGAACATTTTGGCAACAAAGGGGGTGACAAAAGAAAGAGTTGCACCTGGATCAATCAATGCATACATATCAAAGTCAAAGATTTTCAACATACCGGTTATGACATAGGGGACCTTATCTACCCTTGTCTCCCATGCAAAACATAAAATAGATTATGCCTTAGGCACCATCTTGTCGGCCACCTCTCCCCAAAGGAACCACATTAGCAACCTGAGGACGAACCTCTTTGCCTTTGTTGTGATTTCGAGGGCAATCCACCTTTTTGTGACTCACTTCCCCACCAATAAAGCATTCATTAGTACCGCTACTCATTAGGAACCACGACACCACCACCTTGTGTCCTTAGGAAGTCTTTAGCAATTCCCCTATTAGAAGCATGAGAGGACCCTTGGCCTTGGTGGATCCGGCCACCCTTTTGGAACTTACCCTCGAAACGGGCCCTCTTAGCCTCATGACCCTTCCTCTTCCTCAATTTCTCCTGTTTCATTTGCTCGACATAGGTCATCAAACGTTACAAGTCCATGTCACTAATCAACATGGCTGACTGGCACTCCTCACTAACCAAGTCGGACACACCCATCACAAATTTATTCATCCTAGATCTTGAGTTGGCCACCAAATGTTGAGCATATTTCGAAAGTTGGTTGAACTTGAGGGCATACTCCTTCACATTCATGGACAATTGTCTCAAATTCATAAATTCCACAAACTTAGCTTCCCTAAGTTCAAGGGGGAAGAACCAATTAAGGAAAGCCACCTTGAACTCCTCCCAAAGCACCATATAGTTGACTCCTTACTTCTATGAGGTATTGGTAAGATCTGCGTACATTTTACCCTCCCCAGACCCCACTTGTGGAATTTTATTGGATATGTTAGTGTTGTTGTATTAATATAATCGTAGTTTAATTTTTTTGCTAGTAGTTGTGTAAATCAATTTCTATTATATAAATCTAGAATTTGTATATGCTTACGTTAACTATTTGTATACAATTTATTGATATAATTGATTTGTATAAGTTATGAAAAATTTATAATTGTTAACTATTTGTGTATAATTTGTTGATACATTTAATTTGTATAAGTTATGAATTCCTAGCAGGTATATTTTTATTTTTGGTTGTACCATATTTGAGCTACCCCTTTGAGTTGGTAGGCCACCACTTCCGCCTTATCCTCCGACCTCACACCCATGATAGACAAAATCTTATAAAACTCATCAATGAATTCTTGAGGGTCCTCACTCACCTTTAACCCATGAAATTTCGGGGGATTCAATCTGTGAAGTCTCTCACCCGAGAGCCGGTGTAAGAGCATGAGGGGCTTGGGTCCCTTGATTAGCTTGATTAACCACCACTTGTACAAGAAAGGTGAGAACATCCCTAAGCTCTCCATTAGCCGGTTGTTCCTCGGGCGTGCAGGCTCATCTTCCTCTCGTATTAGGCATGATCTAGCATAGTAAAGAACAAGCGTTAGGGGAGGAAAGCTTACTTCAACTCTATAGAACGACTTAGAATATGAAGATAGGAAACATTTCATAAAACGTCTCACAGTCTCCTACTCATAATTATGTTGCACAACACAATCATTAATAGGACTCTAATCAACACGGTGTGTTGGACTCTGAGGATCTAACAACCTAGTTGTCTGATACCATCTTTATCACGACCCAAGCCAAGGGCCTTAAATATGACCGGCGAATGGGGAATCCGAAGGGACTCCAGATAAGCCTCATAGCATATCATTACACATCCTTGGTCGCATAAGCAATTAAAACCACAATAATAGGAAAGCATAAACAAGGGAAAATAGGACAAAAGGTAAACTTCCATATTATAACATCAAGAAAACAAGAGAGTCAGGCTCAAACATAGATACATAACATGTCCAACAACACCTCTACTACATGGATAAGAGCGGGGGTCAAGACAAGCAACCGGTCTCACCTTCATAGTTAACACATAACCAAAAGAAAGATAGTCTTCATATATAGCAAGAGATCATAAGCAACATCCCCGAAATGAAGGACTCATCAACAAGCTTGTAAGAAGATCGAATTACACACGTGGAGGACGAAGATGATCAAGCGGTGCTCCGATTCCTACATGGTGACATCATGTAGGCATAGAGTATGCGTTAGTACGTTTGAATGTACTAAGTATGTAGGATGCAATGTAACAAGAGATAGGCGCCATAGTCAAAATGCATAGAGATAAACAATAGCTAGCACAGTAACAATATGACATGTATGATTAATGCTTAAGTAAAACATGCTTACAAAGGACATAACATATGTGTAAGAAGAGACTATTAAACTATTGATGGATCGTCACACCTTACCACCCTTGGTGATTGAGGTACAAAACCCGTTAATAGGTTGGTGGATCATCGCACCCTACCACCCGAGGTACCCAAGTACAAACCCCTCGATAGGTTATCATGGTGCGAACCCTTGGCAAGGTTACCCGGCGCGCAACCCCTGAGTAGGGCATAGTCACATTCCAACACTGTTTAGAGAATACCATATATATCCATTTATTTTATTATCATTTCATCATCATTTCATCATCATATAGTCATTCAACTCATAAGACATGCATTGGACCTTCAATTCTTCAAGAACCCATAATCGGATATTTTACCAAACACTTAGAGGGTGTGTAATGCTAGTATAAAATCATGTAATTCAAGAGTGTTATCATGCTAGAAAATCCAAAGTAAAACCATCAATAGATACTTGGTAATACCCTAAATGATTATACATCAAAACATATCATCAAATCATAAGATAGATCAAAGATTCATAGCCCAAAACATAGTAAAACAGTCACAACTTCATAACCTCCAACATAGTGTGCAATGATTCTCATAATAAATAAGATCCATGTGTAAATCATCTTTAAATCATGTAAATATAAGTAAAAAGAAGCTTGGGTATCATGGGTGAAAGGGAACCCTTGAAAGAAACCCACGTACCTTAGCTTTGGAGATGAACTTGATGAAGATTGGAGATGGAGACTTGAAGCTTGAGTACAATCCTTAAGATCCAAAAAGAGTTTTGAGACTTGAGTTTAGGAGTAAAATATTTGGCTAAGTATTTGAATGAGTATTGGAAAATGTTTAGAATGATATGAGAGTGAAAAATGGCAAAGTATAGGTATTTTTACGTTTGGGAAAACTTAGGCCCAAGACCCAAAATCGTTGGATCGAGATAAAAATCACTGGCAAAAAAATACAGAAGTCCACGTCTAGTCAGCAACATGGACCTGTCGTAAAGGCAAGATTTACACAGTTCTGGGATGGTTGCGCATCGCGGATCGATTGTGGAAATCGAAAATTATGGAAAATGAAATTGCTAATCGTTTGCTCTTAATTTGGGGTCAGACCCATCCTTTATTCAAATGATCCCTTGAACAAGAATATGAAGTCGGATTTTTAATATTGCGCATGGATTTTGAGATGTATGGAAATTTACAATTTCGGGCACTTTCGAGGCACATTTTTGGGCACTTTTTGGGATCTTTACAATATCTCCCCCTTGGGAACATTCGTCCCTAAATGTCTAAGAGACATATATGAGATACTTAAACACGACAATTTCAGCCCAGATAGAGATGCAACAATACACTTCAACACCATTTCAAAAATCTCATCATAAGTGTAAAATCATCATGAACTTGTCAATTTAAACATGAACATATACAATGACATGAGAGACTGAACTTAAGACTTAAGATCATAAAAAAGACTTAGATCAATACCTTAGGATTGAGTGGAGTGGAAAAGGTAAGGATATCGCTTTCGTATGTATGCTTCGGCCTCCCAAGTAGCACTCTCAACTTGTTGATTCCTCCTAAGGACTTTAATGGAAGCCACCTCTTTGTTTCTCAACCTCTTCACTTGCCTATCCAAAATATGAACCAAAATCTCTTCATATGTCAAACTATCTTCAACCACACCCACATTATCAAGAGGCACAATTGCATTCGAATTACTCACACATTTCCTTAACTTAGATACATGAAACACCAGATGACCCAAATCCATTTCCCTAGGCAATTTCAACTCATAAGCTACCTTGACAACCCTTCTCATCACCCTATAAAGACCTATATCTCTTGGGCTCAACTTTTCCTTCTTACCAAAACGGGCCACACCCTTCATGGGTGACACCTTCAAATAAACGCAATCATCAACTTTGAATTCAAGCTCCTTTCTCCTCACATCGGCATAAGACTTTTGATGGCTTTGGGCTGTCTACATCCTTTCTCTAATCATCCTAACCTTCTTTAGAGCCACCATAACTAGATCTGGTCCTAACAAGGCCACTTTACCAATCTCAAACCACCCCTCGGTGATCTACAATGTCTACCATAGAGAGCTTCAAAAAAGTCATACCAATGCTAGAATGATAGCTATTATAGTAGGCAAACTCAATCAATGGAAGATGATCGTCCTTACTACCTTTAAGCTCCAGCACATATGCTCTAAGCATATCCTTAAGGGTTGGGATGGTCCTTTCGGCTTGGCTATCCGTTTGAGGGTGGAAGGCCGTAGAAAGCTTAACTTTAGTACCGAAGGCCCCTTTGGAAGGACCTCCAAAAATGTGAGGTAAATTGAACACCACGATCCGATATGATGGACAAAGGAATCCCATGCAACCTCACCAAGTCATGGATGTATAACCTTGCATAATTTTCAGCACCATATATGGTCTTAACCGATAGGAAGTGAGCCGATTTTGTCATTGTATCAACCACAACCCAAATGGAATCAAAAACTTTTCTAGTCTTGGGCAACCCAACCACAAAATCTATATTAATCACCTCCGACTTCCAAATAGGAATCTCTATTTCTTGGGTTAGGCCACTCGGCCTTTGATGCTCGGCTTTAACTTGTTGACTACTATGACAACCAGAAACGAATTTGGCAATGTCCTTTTTCATGCCTACCCACTAATACACCTCTATATTTTGGTGGAACTGGGGTGGATAGAATAGGAAGAGTTATGAGCCTCATTAAGGATCTTTTTTATCAAGCCATCAACACACAGTACACACAACCTACCTTGGTACCTAAAGGCACCATCTCCCCCTTGGTAGAAAACCTCCTCCTTGCCCTATTTCACCAAGGCTTTCAATTCTAACAAGGAGGGATCAAGATCTTGTTTTTCCATCACGTCATCACCAAAGGAAGACTTAGAACCTTCCACAACAACAACATCACCATTACTAGCCTCCTCCAACCTAACCCCCAATCTAGCCAACCGATGCACTTCTCTAGCATCTCCTTATCACCACCATTAACATGAGCTAGACTACCCATGGACACCCTACTCAAGGCATCCGCCACCACATTTGTTTTACCCAGATTATAATGCACACTCGTATCATAATTTTTAAGAAGTTATAGCCATCTTCTTTTCCTCAAGTTGAGATCTTTTTGAGTGAAGACATATTGAAGGCTCTTATGATCGATGAACACATCAACATTCACCCCATACAAATACTGTCGCCAAAGTTTCAAAGTAAATACTACAACGGCCAATTCAAGATCATGAGTAGGGTAGTTCTTTTCATGCACTTTGAGTTGCCTAGAAACATAGGTTATCACCTTATCATTGTGCATTAGCATACAACCCAAACCAACTCTAGAAGCATAACAAAACACCACAAATCCCTCAAGCCCATCCTGTAGTGACAATATAGGAGCGGACATAAGCTTATCTTTTAAGGTTTGGAAGCTCATCTCACATTCATTGGTCCACACAAATTTAGCCTTCATTTGAGTCAATTTTGTCATAGGCAAAGAAATAGAAGAGAACCCATTTACTAACCTCCAATAATAGCCCACTAAGCCCAAGAAGTTCCTAATGTCCGACGAGGTCAACGGTCTAGGCCAATTTCTAATCACATCGGTCTTCTTAAGATCCACCTTAATACCATTTCTCGACACCACATGTCCTAGGAAGGTAACCTCCCTCAACCAAAATTCACACTTTTTATATTTAACATACAATATCTTCTTCCTTAAACTTTGCAACACAACCCTCAAATGAGCCCTATGCTCCTCCTCACCACGTGAATAGATCAAAATATCATCAATGAATACCACAACAAATGAATCGAGGTAGGGTTTGAAAATTCTTACTCATAAGGTCCATGAAAATGGCCAGTGCATTGGTCAACCTAAAAGACATCACAACAAACTCATAATTGACTAGATAGTAGAGTAGTGGAAACGCTTGTTTCTTCCATATTTTGGACCTTAGCTCCATGGAAGAATATGTTACTATTGAAACACGGAAGAATTGAAATCTTATGCTCATATCTAGTTCGGATGGCCATCTTGGGAATATCACACTCCCTCACCTTCACTTTATGATACTCGGACGTCTTAGAGAAATGGCTATCCCTTTGCAATTGGTCAAACAAATTATCAATCCTTGGAAGAGGATACGTATTCTTAATGGTGACCATATTGAGTTACCGGTAGTCAATACACATCCGAAGGGACCCATCTTTCTTTTTCACAAACAACACCGGTGGACCCCAAGGTGATTGACTAGGCCTAATGAACCCCTTCTCCAACAAGTCTTTCAATTGCTCCTTCAACTCCACCGGGCCATACAGTAAGGGGGAATAGAAATGAGTTGAGTATGGGAGAGGAGGTCTATGCCAAAGTCTATTTCCCTTTCAGGAGGAACACTGCGAAGGTCATTTAGGAAGACATCAAGAAACTCATTTACAACCAGAACTAACTCTAGGGGAAGGACTTTAGACTTCACATCCCTAACCATCACAAGATGGTAAATACAACCCTTAGAGATCAACTTACAGGCTTTAATGCAAGAGATGAATCTACCCTTGACCACCACATCTTGACTTTCCCACTCAAGGACGGGTTCATTTGGAAATTGGAATTTGACCTTACGGGTTCTATAATCAATTGAAGTATAGTAGACATGCAACTAATCATCCCAAGAATGACATCAAAATCAACCATGTCTAACTTAACAAGATTACAAGGAAACACTTTATGCAAGATGCAAATAAGATAACTTCTACAAACATTTCTAGCAACAATAGATGCACCAATAGGAGTAGACACTTCATATGATTCGTGCAACAACTCGGGGTGAACATGAAACTTTTTGGCAACAAAGGGGGTAACAAAAGAAAGAGTGGCACCTGGATCAATTAATACATACACATCAAAGTCCGAGATTTTTAACATACCGATAACAACTTGGGCATCTCATCAACCCCTTGCCTCTCATTCAAAGCATAAAATCGATTGTACCTTGGGGCACCATCTTATTGGACACCTCTCCCCAATGGAACCGCATATGTGAAGACAATGCACAATGACAACCATCTCCTTTTCTTGCTCTTTGTTACATCATTTTGTTTTATTTAGCTCGCTAATCTCAAATGCTATCGAGTGTTTATATTGCATCGAGAAACCTTCAATGGAAAAATCAACTACATCTGTGTGCACCTCGAATGTCTTCGTAATATTAGGTAATGCCAAGACCCGCTCCTTAGTCATAGCCATCTTAAGGCTTCAAACGTTTTTTTAGCTACTTGGTCAATGGTTCTACCTTGGATGAATATCTATTGATGAATCAGTGATACTAGTTAATAAGTCAAAAGAAGGATCTTAACTCAGTTACCATTATGGGTGCCTCCCCCTCCTACATAGCTCGTCCCTTAACCTCATCCATGCATAACTCACCATTACTACTAGCATGACCTAAGAAATGTCCTTTTGATTGTTCAAACTCACATTTATCCCTATTAAGGTATAACACATTTTTCTGTAAGACTTGAAAAACCTTCGTTAAGTGATCTACATACTCCTCCAAGGTGTTGTTGTAGATGACTATATCATCTAAGTATACTACAATGAAATAATTCAGATAGAGACAAAAGATCTTGTTCATAAGGGTGAAAAATGTATCAGGTGTATTGGTTAAACCAAAAGACATTACTAGCTGGTCAAAGTCCTCATATCATATCACACATCATGTCTTTGTCTTATCTCTTTCCGTCATGTGAACCTGGTAGTAGCTTTAGTGAATATCCACCTTGGTAAAGTACTTGGTTTGTCCAAGTCTATCAAATAAGTTAGCTATTAGTGGGATCAAATACTTGTTCTTCACTGTGACATTTTTTTACCCAATAGTCTATTCATAATTACAGTGATGTATCATTCTTCTTTTAGAACAGCACTAGTATGCCAAAAAGTGCCTTCAATGGATGGATATAAGCAACATATCTATCTCTTTCAATTGTTTCCTAAGCTCATCAACTCAGGTGGTGCCATGTAATAAAGAGAAAATGAAGGTATCTTAGCTCCTGCATCTAACTCAAACTTGTGATCTACCTCATGCATAGGAGGTAGTGCTTGGGCTGCTCGTTAGGCATCACATCTTTATTCTCTTTCGGTAGATTCTCTATCCTACTGAGGGTTTTAGGAAACAGCCTCTCTATCTCTATGGGGTAGCGGTAAGGTCTGCGTACAATATGCCCTCCCCAGACCTCACTTGTGGGATATCACTGGGTATGTTGTTGTTGTTGTTGGTAGATTCTCTATCCAAGGCAGCACTGTGTCCTTGTAACCTATATCTCCTTCTATATTTTCAATTGTGTCCATAAATATTAGCTCCGCTTTCTTGAGTCTCTTAACTAAGTGTATAGTCAAAAGTGGTACTTAGTTTTGTCCATGCAACATAGTTACTGTAGGCATCGCGCACTCTCCTTGTTCTATGACTAAAGACATTAGAGGTAGGGGTTGATGATAGTATGACAATGTCTAAAAGACTCATTCCCTAGAACACTATCGAAGATATCCATCATAGTGATAGTAAAATTTATCATACCTTTCCAATTTACTACTTTGAAACCAACATCATTGGCAACACCATGAGCATTTTGAGCCTAGACATTCATTGTCTTAACAAGAGAGTTAGTTAAAGACAGATTTAACTCTAGTCTCTTTTTGTGTCCCTAGTCATAAAACTGTGAATTGCTCCAATGTCAACTAGTGCACAAGAGGGCTTGTTGTTGATGGTAAGGTCCACATACTAATTGCCATCATCGTTTTTTTGGATATATTACTTCTTAACAATTCTGCATAATCCTATCATACCCACTTGTGTTGCATTCAAACTCTCTCCTTGCTTTCGCTCTTTTCGACGATGTACTATGGAGCTGTTAATCTTTAAACTGGGAAATGTTCTTGAAACTATGAGGAACTCCGCATATATAGCAACCCTTTTTCTCGACATGTGCTTTCTTCTTGATACAGCTCTGATGGTCACTAACTTTCTTGAAAATAGATTTGTTGGCATCTTAAGACCTACAATGTTATTGGTGGGTCTCTTTACGTTTCTCATGATCTCTCCCACCTTTGACATTGCTACCGTTTGACTCCTTAACTTTATTTTTGTTGTATTTGTCATGCCAGAAACCCATCAAAGACTCAACCTTCACTATGGCTTCGTCAATATCTTCCACTTAACCCAATTCTACGACCTGTCCATAAAATGGAATAACAAGTCATCACTAATGAGATTGGGTATTTGAAGCATAAGAGTGATGAACTCCTTGATATAGTCATGTATTATCCCTGCTTGCTTCAATTCCCAAAGTTTATTCCTTGTCTTATACAAGATATTATTCGAGAGGAACTATCGCTTGAACTCGACCTTGAACTGATCCCAAGTGCTAATTGTGCACTAACCTCTCTCAGTATCAATGATTTTCATCTCCAATATAGCATTGCAGTCTTTGAGTTTGTTTTATTAGGGCTATATTTTTATTTATTTTTGTTCCTAATTGATTAGGAGCTGTTTTACCTGACAAGTATTCACTGCAGTGTTGATCTGTTCATTGTCCTCCCTAATATTTTCATGTTAAAATAGTTCTCTAAGTACCAAAGAAAGTTCTCTACTTCTTGTGTATCACAATGTCCTTTGCCTCATACAAAGGAGCTTAGATCTCTTCCTCCTTTACGATAATGTTCCCGGCATTTTCAGTCATGCCAACATCAATCTACATTTTGAGTACCACTTTCTTTGCCTTCATGACATTGATATTGCTCAATGCCTCCATAAATCTGCACTTTGAGGTAGCGACGGTCTGTCTCATCTCTATCTCCGTCTGTGTATGTCCATCCATGTCACTTTGGATGATCTTGACCTCCTCAAGAGTATGTCCGGCAAGAATGCTTATAGTGTTCTCTACCTTCTCACGTGTTGGCTAAATACCTCAATTTCATCCATCCCCACATTAATCTTCATAATCCACTCTCTTTGAAGTAAGACATCCTGGGACAGGAACTCCATATCATTCTTGCTTGTTTTAGTGGTAGAAGGTTCTTGGGATGTAAGCGCTTCTTTTGGCTCAACCTCGAGTGGCATCTCTCAGTACTTGTTCTCTTTTTGTTATAGTCTTTTTTCCTAGCGGCATTATAGGTGATATTGGCTTGGGCGTTAGTGGCATTGATTTCTTCATTGTCTTTCATTCCCTTAGTTGCAACCTTCCTAATACCACATTGCACACTTTTAGTCTTTTACTAAGCACATTTGTGGCACTTGACAATTTGCTTATGTTTTTACTCTACTTGCTCAAAATCTTTCCATGCCAAGTCAACCTAAGATTTTAGAAATTGCTAAGAGAATAGTAAAAAAAACACAAGAAAATTGATACTCCCTCCATCCCATCTTATGTGTCATCCTTTGACTTGACACGGTATTTAAAAAAATAAAACTTGTAAAATTTGTGGTGTAAAACCATTCGTAGATATTTGTGTGACAGAGAATCATTTTATTAAGGGTAAAAGGGGAATTCTAAAGTTAAATTATTTTCAATTAGAGTAAAGTGACATTCTTTTTGAGACGGACCAAAAAGGAAAGAGTGTCACATAAAATGAGATAGAGGGAGTAGAAAGATTATTTTGTAGAGAACAATGGTTGATTTTTTCATGATGATCTTACAAGTAGGGGCTCTTTTATTTATACTACTTACTTAGGAGCTAATGTATCAATAATAGTATTAACAAGTCCCTACATATTTACAAATAAGTTCCTTCTCTAGGACACTCTATAATTCTAGAATATTTCAAGAACTTTCGATGTAAAACTATAATATTGTAGGAGTTAACATGGGATATTCTACCATTTCTCTAGAACATTCCACTGATGCTAGTCCTCTTTCCAAGGTAAGCTTTCACATAAATAACTTTATGCCACGTGGTGTCTATTTGGCATGATGAAACGATTTCTAGAAAGTACTAGTAGTTAAGATGTCTTTCAAAACTTGGATAAGTTCTATATTTTTGGCTGTGCTTTAGTTACATCATATTTTTTCACTCTTCGTCTGCTATCAAGGCTTGGTGTGATGAGATAACTTGAATAGTCTGTTCAATTTTTAACTTAGAATAGTCTATTCCATTTTTACTTTTTTAAAGTTGATTAGATGGGCGAAGTAATTTCACAATAATTTGATGTGAAAGAACCTCCAAACTGTTGGAGACTGGCCAGCCATATTCGAAGTATGTCATAATTGGACCCAATTGGGAAACATCAATCAGTATTAATAATTTGGCATTATGATGGGATCATCGGATGATAACAACAAAATTGTATTATTATATGCCTTTCTCATACATGTGGGATCGCATCTGCTCCACTCAATAATTCATGAGAATAATGGCAGTGACAAACACAATTTTCTGGGTCTATTTTTATTTTACCTTTTTGCTAGAAGCGTAAATTATTGTATGAAAAATAAAGTTCGTGTTGCTAATTTATTTGTTAGCATTACGGTAATATATTGCTTCTTAGTAACAATAATGTTATATTTTATCTAGAGTGTAATATGATTTTGAGAGTAAGAAAAATGAATTTGAGAGAAGAAGTGTCGATACTTCTGTGAGGAGTTGCGAGAGGCTAGATTTAGGAAACACGGAGGAGTAGAGGTTGACCGAAGAAATATGGGAGGGGGGAGGGAAGGTGATCAGACAAGACATGATGAAACTTGATCTCACCGAGGACACGACCTTATAGAAAGGAATGGAGAGTAGCTGGCTAATAGGTTAGTAGGTTAGGTTGATGTCTGACCTTGAGTATAGTAAGGTAGTAGGATTAGTCGTGTCTTTATATCATATGTTGTCATTACCTATCCTATATATGTTAATTTTATCGTATTTACATAATATCATTTGTTTTTCGTTATTAGTCATTCTTTTTTTTTCTTTTCCTTTCCTTTCCCTTTTTCCCCCATATCTAGTTTATTCTGCTTATGTTTTTGAGACGAGGGATCCTAGGAAACAGTCTCTCTACCTTTGTGCAGTAGTAGTAAGGTCTGCGTACATTTCACCCTCTCCAAACCCCACTTGTGGGATTCTATTGGGCAGGGGCAGAGCCACCCTTGGCGGCGGGGTGTCAAGCGATACCCCTTCATCGGAAAATTACATTGTATATATAGTTCAAACTTTGATTTACGAAATATTTATACAAGTATTGACATCTCTTAAAATAAGCTAAATGTTTAATGTAGTGGTTAAGGGGTTGCAAAAATTATTTTTGGTCATGTGTTCAATCTTTCGTAACAACATATATATTTTTATTTGTGCCCCTTATTAAAAATTCTGATCACTGAATTTAGGGGTCTTTTTGTTTAGAGAGTGACTAAACTTTATTATTTTATAAGTCACTCTATTTAGGATAATTCACTTACAAGTTATTCAAGTTTATTTTTTACTCTAAATTTCACTCAACTATAAATATTTTACTTAGACAGTCATCCAATCAATTTTTTTAAAAAATTCATTAAATATTGTTACAATTTTCGTTAAATTCTTTTTTTTATGAAAATCTTTATTTTAAGCTATTTTTGTAAAGAAATAATAAAATTTCCAATTTTTATATTTTAACTATTTTATTGATCGCCCCACTAAATCCAGTCCAGATGTAACTGCTGTAAAGCAAAACTTAAAGCAAACGTCCTTGTAACTATTTCGATTTTAAAAAAAAATTAATTAAAGCATGATAACTGTGTACGTTCTTTTACACTGCCCTTTCAAAAGAACGTATATTGATAGCGGTAGATGTCGATGTCACGATTTAGTCGATTATTTTTAAGCAATTATATCATCTCAATTTCTTTGGGGTATTTTGTAATTTTTAATTAAAATTAATTTTTTTTAAAACTATCCCAATCATATCAATTTCTCTTAAATATCAATACAGTTTGATTAATTTTTTATTTTTAAAATTTTCAAAGTATCACTTCAATATATATTATTATTAAAATATTTTTTCGTAAATATATTTTTGAAGAAACATTTTAATTCACCAAAAAGTTAAGAATGTCAAATCTTCTTGCCATATTATTTGATCTTCATATAAGAATATTTGCATAGATTTTATCATATTGTTTGATGGAGTTTCTATTATATTATCTTTTGATTCGAAACCTACTTAATTAAAGGCTAATTAAAGGGAAAAGATCTAAAATCGTCCAATCACTAGAGGTCTAGGACCTACAATATATTTATATTTGAAAATTTTTATAAAATATATTTATGTATTAAATGTAACATGTTAATATAGAAAATATATTTACATACATGTAAAGTTATTCGGTTCGAAAATTTTTCAATTTCTTTTTATGCACTAAAAAATCATCTCAATTATTTGGGACGGTAATAGACTTAAATAAAAGTCCACAATTTTATTAAAAAGATAATAAAAATCATTTCGATATAATTAGGTTCAATCATTGGATCGATTTTTTATATTATTTTGATACCCCTAAATAGCATATTATTGAATGAGCACTTACTATCGTTATTACAACACATTGGACATTTACAGAATGAAAATAATAATTCAATCTCGATTTAGAGGCTTTTGATCTTTATTTATAGAGTTCTTTTGATTCCCTATTTAGTAATGACATACTTGAATTATTTTTTTATTCTTTTTGATTCCCTATTTAGTAATCACATACTTGAATTTATTTTTTTTATTCTTTTATTTATGAGAAAGCAAGTCTAATACTCTGGTACTAAAGGGATAAATATTACTCTTTCTATAAATTGACATACATTTAAAGTGAATTTCTAGAAAATAACGTGATTTAGATACTCTGTGTAAGAAAATAGACGGGCAAGAACAACAGGTCGTACTTTTGTGAAGATTTCATGAGAGTTGTCAAGCCACCAACGAATTTTGCCAAAGATCACGATCCATTTCTCTAGGAATACGGATGCTAGTTCACAAACCAAATGCCCTTGTATGTTTTGATGGATTAAGGATTCAAAATCCTTCATTGGTTCTTTTCAATTCAATCTTACGGTGTAGAAGTCAGATTGTATTCAAAGACAGTTTCCTGACTTTTTTTTCTCTGCATTTTCTCTTTTTCTCAACTTCCTCTTTTTGTCTCTACCACCTTTCCTAAAAATAAGGAAGTGCTTGGACGGATACAATCGCCTCCATACTGGATAATAACTGTCCATTCCTATCCTTTAGGATAAGATTGAACAATTATTTAAATAATTGCATCACAGATACTCAGGTCGGGTAAAGATTGGATCTAGTCGGTCCACATGTGCGACCCATGATCCCAAAAAAATCTTACATCTCCCACTTCGCGCATGACGGACAAGACCCGAGTTAATATCACATAAACCTAATACACAATTCATACGGCAAAATGGTTCGTGCGACCTGTGAGCAAAAAGGTCTGCCTTCAAGGTCTTATAAGCCTTTTATAGGAATTCAATCACGTACATAAAGAATCCACTATCAATCATGAGGATATCTATACTCACAATATTCCAGACTTTAACTACTCCAGTAGTTAATCATCTTATCCCTCATCATCTTTAAGAGGTTAACTCGCGAGTCCATATTTAATTTCAATTTTTATAGTTTTCCCTTTCTACTCGAATA
>JAPFFP010000094.1:4525859-4537494 GCA_026153255.1 Solanum medicagineum | reverse complement strand
CTCTCACTCTTTTTAAATATTTTTACTTGTATGGAATGACATCACTTGGAGTTCAATGACAACGAATAAAGGATCAACGGAATAAGTGAGCTCAAGTGGAATCACGTCTTCAAAAAAGTCAGGTATGTTTGGGAAATGATGAAAGACAAATAGGCTATAGCTGATTTCTTGTGTGAAGCGCACATAGAACTTAAAAAATGAAGCAAACTCGTCGCTCCCTCTTATTCTAATTTTATTAATCACTCTTTTAAATGTCTCAAAAAAAACTTGACAACATTTTACTATTATTCACTAAATTCAAACATTAAAATAAAAATAGTCTTTTAAGCTTTACATGACTTTTAATTTCATTATTTATTTGGTACTCTTAAATAATTTTTTTATGAATTTTTTTAAGTCTCTCTTTAAGACATCTAAGAGGGTCAATTATAAAAAATGAAATAGAGGGAGTAACCTCGCATTGGGCCCGTACTCAGCCTTGTCATATCCTGACCCCACATTCTCTCTTATCCTTTTTATTTATATATTATTGATTTACTTATTGGTCCTAATTTGTTTACATCATTTTACCACCAAACTTGAGGTGGAATATATGTTACTAAATAATTATTATTTGTCCTTTGTGATTACCGTATTTGGGAGCTTAAATACTAATTTATTGATTTCGAGTTCGGCTTAACACTATAAAAAGCAAAAGAGCTTGTCAGAATTCATCGTTTGAAGATTGTGATCTCTCTCTCCTCAACACTCACGACCAACTTCATTTTCTTGTGTCTGTTCATGAATTTGTATTAAATGGTGAATCAACGTATGTGTATTCATTGACCAGGTTAGTTACTCTATTCATTAGTACTCTCCTAATTTTTTACTTAGTTTCTCTTATATTATTCAACTCTCTTAAGCATTCTATGGAAAGCAACCAGGTCTCTTCTTATTTATCATTAATATTATCTATTTTTATTTTTTTAGCCACTTGAAAATATGCTTTGCTTGGTTAATAATTTTATGACTTAACTATTTTGAATCTTATTTATTGTAATAAATGTTAAAAATCTCATATCTAAACTTGTCTTTAAACGTCATTTGTTTGGAATATAGATTTGGTAATTGATAGCTCTTTTTTTTTCTTAGTTTAAATGATATATATTTTCAAGTGTGGTAATAAATGAGATGTTTGCAATTGTTTATAGTGTAGAATAAAATATTTTTTTTTGTATTTAATTCACTTAGTTATCACCTTTCTTGTATTTGTCTTATTATGTTGCATGTAATTTTGTGACTTAAGAATGTTTTATAAGAATGATTTTTTATGATAATCATATATCTGTTTTCTTATTGTTCTGATTATAAATAAAAAACTTTTATGTTTTTAGTACCTTATGTTTAGCCTAAAAGATTCAATTATTTCATTGATCTTGCTTGTAATTTTTACCCCCACATTAAATGTGAGATACGGTCGAGATCTGCATTTTGCAGACCTCGAAGGGAACCTAACACCTTCCCTTCGAGGTAACTTAAACCCTTACCCGACCTCTGGTGGCTTTAGACCCTTAGTTTTAGGTTACAATGGTGTCCTAATGCACCTCAAATCATTAGGTGGCGACTCTTCAATTTTAAATCCCAAAAGAATTGTGTCAGGATATCGTCCAGGTTCCTGTATTTTTGCGAGGAAAAATGGGGCGAGACACCTAGTAATTGTGATTTGCCAAGTTCAAACCATCTAATGGGCGATCGATACTTGTGACCATATAGAGATGCATACAGTGTCCTCTTTATACTCGATTAGTAGCTATTATTATAAGCAAATTTTACCAATGGAAACTAATCATCCCAATGTCCACTAAAATCAATCGCACAAGCTCTAAGCATGTCCTCTAAGATTTGAATAACCCCCTTAGACTATACGTTAGTTTTGGGGATCAAAAGTTGTATTCAACTCAACTTGTGATTCCAACGATATGAAAAGACTTTCAGAACCCAGCAGTGAACTGTGCACCTCGATTTGATATTATTGAAATAGGCATTCCATGAAGCTGAACTTTCTGTCAAAGGTAAATGTCTAGTAACTGCTTTGTAGTATAAGTAAGCCGAATTGGTATGAGATGCGCAGATTTTGTGAGTCTGTCTAGAATCACCCAAATTGAGTCGTGCTTCTTAAAAGTATTCAACAACCCAATAACAAAGTCCATAGTAATCCTTTCCCCCTACCACTCTGGATAATCAAGTTTTGCATTACTCCACTAGGTTTTTGATGTTCATATTTGACCTGTTGATAATTCAAGCAACTAGTCATATGCTTCAAAATATCAACCTTCATACCTTTCCACCAGTACAAACCAGGCAAGTCTTTATATATCTTTGAAGCATTTGGATGGACGAAATAACGTGAGATATAAGCCTCTTCAAGCATTAGCCATGTAACCTCACCCACCATGGGTATACACAATCTACCATGTTGACATATAATGGCCTTGTCATTAATTGGAAACGAGTTCACTCCTCCACTCTACACTCGATCTCGTAATCTAGCAAGTTGGAAATCGTCGTATTGGCAAGCCTTGGCTTCTCCAACTAAGGATGATTGCACTACCATACCTGTGCCAGGAAATGTATGATCAATTCTAACTCTCTGATTGGCTAGAGACTTAATATCCCTAGCCATAGGTCACTTTTCAACAGCAATCTAGGCCAAGCTGCCCATAGACCTCCTACTCAAGCATCTTCTACCATATACGTCTTTTTCAGGGTAATACAAAATAGTAAGATCATAATCTTTAAGTAGCTCCAACTATCGTCGTTGCCTCAAATTTAGATCCCTTTACTTGAATATGTATTACAACCTCTTGTGATCAGTATAGACTTCACACGACTCACCATATAGTCACTGACAACAATCTTGAGTGCAATATGATTGCCGCCAATTTAAATCATGCATGAATATTTAACTATCGAGAAGCATAAGCCACTACTTTACCATTCTATATTAAGACATATCCCAATCCGACTTTAGACACATCACAATAAATTGTGAAACCACCCTTTGCGGTGGGTAAGGTCAAAATAGAAGCTATAGTCAATGTAGTCTTTAATATTTGAAAACTCTCTTAACATCTACCTGACTAATGAAAATCACACCTTTCTTTGTTAAACGTGTCAATGGAGCTGCTATCATTGAGAAACCTTCTGTAAATCATCTGTAATATCTAGCTAGTCCCAAGAATGTATGTATCTCTATAGGAGAATTATGTCGAGGCCAATCCCGAACAACTACTACCTTCCTTGGATCGACATGAATCCTATATCGTGACACCATATCTGTAATGACCTGGTTGATCAGTTTTTAGCTTATCTTTGCGAATTACCATTTTGTCCTTTCGTAAGTTGCTTTAGACCTATTTTGAACTATTTGTATTGTTGGAACTGAGATTCTGTGTTTTAAAAGTGGAAATATGAGTTTTGACATTTTTGAAAGCTTAAGTTGTTGAAAAGTGAGTTTTTATACCATTTTAAGTTTTGGGTGTCGGATTAGAAATTTGTTGATTCAATTAGCTCTGGTATGTCGTATCTTGTCTAAGAGAAGTCAGAATTGAATTCAGAGTTAACATAAAGATTTTGGACCCAAAGTTGTATTTTTAGTTGTTTCTGAAGCCAAAGTTTGATTTTGATCAACATTCAGAGTTCCAAAGCTCTTATCGAAATTTTGATAGTTCTAATGGTTCCGAATGGTGAAACTAATGCTACAAATGGTCTCATCATAATTTTTGGAGTTGCAGAGAGGAGTTTTGGTATCTCAAGTTTTAAACTAGTTTATTTGAGTTGCATTGATAATTGTGCTGAGGAGACCTCAAAATCAAATTTTGATTACTTTGTTGAGTCCAAATCGTCGTTTCTAAATGAATACATATTTGATTTGTAAAATTTAAGTTATAAATAATTTTCTAGGGTCCGTATTGAGATTTGACTATGGCTGATATATCTGGCTTCTGCTGTATCTATCTCCTTCTCCGCATTCAGGGGAGGATCTCCGATTTCATAGAGGTATAATTGACCTCTTCTCTGTGTTTGCAAGAAGATCTCCATGTTTGTGGAGTAGTAGTTGGTGACTCTCCCCTCCTTCTCTGTGTTCACGGGTTAAACCACCACATTCGCAGAGGTATACTGCCCTTCCACTTTGTATTCGCAGAGCACTTTACCTCTGTGTTTGCAAGAAGATCTCCGTGTTTGTGGAGTAGTAGTTGGTGACTCTCCCCTCCTTCTCTATGTTCACGGGTTAAACCACCACATTCGCGGAGGTATACTGACCTTCCACTTTGTATTCGCGGAGCACTCTATGTCTGCAAAAATATCAAAATTTGTAAAACCACCATTTTCAACAATTTTTCAATACTTCAAGCTTTGAGAGGCGATTTTTGACGTGATCTTTTGTGAAATCCTTTTGGGTAAGTAATTCTATCATTTTTTTAAATTTATTTCCATGACTTTTATCTAGATTTTTTCTTGAACTTCATAATTTGAAATATCAATAATTGAGGATTTTTATTATTTAGAAACTTTAATTGATAATTACTTCTTCAAAATTTGAACTCAATTTTAGTGAGATGTTCACCCACGAACTTCTTTTCTCGTGTAATTCATATTTCAAGTAAATCTTCAAATTCAAAAATTTCAAAGTATAGCCCCTAATTTTGACCATTTTGCTCCTAAACCTAATTCGTGCTAATATAGGTATCAAAATTCATATCTTGACGCATAGTATCTATTTTTTTTATAGCGATTGTTTAATTCGATTATCATTTGAAGTTTAAGTTGATTGAAAGCTTGTTTGATTTCGACGTCGAGGGAGATTCTAAATTTAAGTTATTAGATATGTTTATGTGATGATTGTAAGATTTAGAAGGTTTCTTGAGTAATTGTGCGGATGTGATAGAATCTTTATGAAAAGGCGATATCAGTTATATGAGAATTGGGGTAAATAGTGACTTTGTTGGTAAATTGATATATTCTTAGGATGTGAGCTATTTTGGATGTTATGTCAAAATTTGAGTAAAATGTGATCCTATTGTTAAATTGAGATAAAATCTCTAGAATTTGTGATAATTTGGGCATTATTGTGATGATATAAAACTTATGTTGCCATCTGAGACAATATGTGGTAAATTGATAATATTTGTGAAACTTATGATATTTATGAGCATCTTCCGAGACTTGAGGAGTCCGATTTCATTGACATTTTGTTTATTGAGGAGAGGTGGTGATATGTATGATACATGGCATAGTCTTATTGATGTTGTTGTTATTGTACATGACTATGATCATTTGTATTACTATTATATATTAGTATCATGGTATTCGCATGCATGCATATCATATTGCATTTGATCTACCTTTTGACCATGTTGAGGTGGCAAGGCTGAGATATTGAGATATTGTGGACTTTTATGCACCTTTTTGGGACTTGTGAAGTCCAGTGTGATTGGTATATTTGGCCATTGAGAGATTGTGGTAACTTGAGACCTGTTAAGGGCTTGAGGAACTAGTTGAGACATTGAGCATACCCCCTTCTGACTATAAGAGTTATTTATTGATTTATCATACTAATTTGCTATTATACATATATTGTCAGATAGCATTGACGTGCATTCATTTCACGTGCATATGTGCCACCCCTTGACTACGCTGACGTAGTAAGGTTGAGATGTTGTACCACCTTCTATGAAACTCCTTACCTATGCTGAGGTAGCAAGGGAAGTACGCTAAGGTAGCAAGGGAGAGATTGTACTATTTATTTACCCCTTGACCACGCTGGGGTGAATAAATAGTACAATCCCTCCCTTACTACCTCAGCGTAGGTAAGGAATTTCATAGAAGGCGGTACAACATCTCAACCTTGCTACATCAACGTAGTCAAGGGCTGGTACATATGCACGTGAAATGAATGCATGTCAATGCTATTAGTCAATATATGTATAGCAAGGTTGAGATGTTGTGCCACTTTTTATGAAAACTCTTACCTACGCTGAGGTAGCAAGGGAGGGATTGTACCATTTATTTACCCCTTGACCGCACTGAGGTGGCAAGGTTGAGATTTTATGATACCTCTTGACCACATTGAGGTGGGTTGAGATATTGTGACACCCTTTGACTATGCTGAGGTGTCAAAGTTGAGATATTATGATACTCCTTGATCACGCTGAGGTGTCAAGGTTGAGAGATTTCAGTATATGGCCTGATGAGACTCCTATGCCTTGTATTCATATATTACATGTGCATTGTATCACTGACTATTATTGTTATCTTACCTTATTCTTATGTATATGTTGTTGTGCACTAATACTCTTGTATAGGTGATAGGATTCTTCATTATTACATACTTCTTTAATTTCTCTTATCCAGTCAGTTGAACCTACTGTGTACATTTCGATTTACTCACCCCTACTTTGTTTCCACCTTGCAGATCGAGCATAGGGACCTAAACAAGGTAGTTGATTCATTCTAGCGAAGTTATTCTACATCTATCCAGATCTTAATAGTGATGCTCAGACGTTGAGTCGGCATGGATCTTTTGAGATTTCCCTTTATTATTTTCTATTCCAAACATTGTGGTAAATATTGTCAGATAGCGTTGTATCTTTCATTTGAGATAGTTGTATTTGCTCGACTACTTTAGATGTTGTACTCATGACTCTAGGTTTTGGGATTTCATGTTACATTTGTGGATGTTTTGTTTTACATTATCTTCTTTAGTTGCAATCTGATTTTGGGTCGTGGCAAGTTTGGTATCAGGGTTCTAGGTTCTATGGGCTCGTGAGTCAAGAGTAGGGTGTCTAGTAAAATCTCGCAGATCGGTATGTTGATGTCCATACCCATCTTCGAGAGGCTACGGGACACTTGATAGAAAAGATATCAGTTTTGATTCTATTCATGCGTTTCTTCATATCAACTCGTTTGAAAGTGTCTAAACTTGATATTTTCAACTCCTATGGACAATTTGAAATTATCTATAAAGCTCATGTTGTAGATTGAATCGAACCTTAATGAGTAAGTTGAAATTTATTTTTTAACATATTTAATAGACTGCAATAAAACAATATGAACAACAATTAAAAAATAAAAAATTGTATAACTGATACATACTAATTAAGACACCAATGAAACTATAATGTATCTTATATATGTATTGGATACACAGGGATCCAATCACATACTCATTAAAACTAATATGATATAAAAATATCAGATTATATTAATGTATCAAGTACATTATAGATTTGAATCTTAATGAATATAATGTCATTAATATTATTATGTATTAGTTACATCATATTTTTGTATTCGATGAACTAGTTTTCGGAATACATTTATAATGAATTTCATAACTTGATACAATGCATTTGATACATTATATATATAATTATGTATAAACTATTTTTGTATTTAACATAATAAGAACAACACATGATGAGGACAAAATTAGGATTTTATATACCAGACAATACCTTTAAAATCATGGCAAATTTGAATCTTGAATGATAAATGTATTGGAACATTGAAAAAACTTGTAAATGCTAGATTAAATATCAACAAAGAGTTGATACAAGGAAAATGTATACCTTGGACAGGGAAGGACGAGAAATTACAGATTCAACTTATTTTTTTTTACTCTTTTTTTGAATTTTTTATCCATATTAAGTTTAGAAGAAGAAGAGACATCCTTCTTTGTTTTCTCCTTATCAGATACATCCTTCATTATTGTTGTAATTAATCATATACTTGTTTGGATCTGTTTTCAGCCTATCCATGATCATTAGAATCATAAACACAATCAATGTTAGCTACGTTTAACTGGGCAATACTAATGCTAAAAGAAGCAGCATCGTCTATATATGTATTAGGACTTTGAATATGTAAAAAAAGATTGCAAGTCGAAGAAAAGATAAAAATAGCTATTGAAAAAGTTGATATAGATTGATTAGAACTATTTTGAAGTTCAAACTTGTAATTAGCAGTACGAGTGAAAACAGGAAGAAATTTGAGAAATGAAAAAAAAAAAGTAAGAGGGAAACATAGGTTTGGCGGAGAGAGAAACAACGTATCCATGAAATTGAGATTTTTTTTTAAGGAGAAATTTTTGAAATATTTTAAAATGTTAGAAAATATTGAAAAATACGATAAATAAAAATGTGTGTGTAGATAATTTTTGCTCTTAGTATCTTCAATTTTAATCCGTAGCGCCAATTTGACTTAGGTTAACTAGTTAAATACATTTATATAATATTATAATTCTAAGAAATCACATTTTTTTAAAAATGAAACTATCTATTAAATAATATGAAATATTTTGCAATGTTAAAACTAAATAAATATAAATACCCATATTAATTAACAAACATCATATAAATTAGAAAACAAAAAAAAAAAAAACAAAAAATCCAAACGTGATAACTCATGAGGTTTGAATTTCCGGAGTATTTAACCCAAAATACGCAACTTTTTTTCTTCTATGCTACAGGCTACAATAAGCGACTTCAACCTCAGATCCAAAAAGAGTCCATTCCGTTTCTTCCTCCTTCACCCATCAAGTAATCAAGCATTTTCCCCTTCATCGCCATTTCCTCTCTTCACACTTCCCCAGGTACGCGTTCTTTCTCTCTCTCTCTCTCTAGATTTTTCTCTCATACACGGTTTTTTCAAATCACTTCAGTGTTTAAGCTTTCAATTTCATCTCAAATACTATGTGGATCTCCGGATCTGCATTTGTTTTGCATTGTAAATCGTTTGATTTAGTTTTAATGTCGTGTGTGTTAACAGGCAGAAAAAGGAAGTTTGATTTGCTAGCGATGGCGACAGTTCGTATGTTTTCCTTTACGCTTCTCTTTGCTGTTTTGCTTGTACAACAATGTATATGTACAGATCCGCCGGCAAGCTCACCAAGTCCTGCACCGGAATCTGGCGCTGATGTAGCTTCTCCACCGGTGAGTCCGGCTCCGTCGCCTTTATCAAATCTGACTTCTCCTCCGGCGCCTCTGCCCTCAGATCTCTCTCCGGCACCATCTCCGTCTAATGCTACGTCGAAAGAATTTCCATCTCCGGCACCGGCTCCGAATGCTGAAGTTGCGAGTGATATAAGCCACGAGAGTGCAGAGTCATCGAAGGAATCATCTAGTGGTGGAATGACGAGTGGTAAGAAGGCCGGAATAGCAGTGGGAGTGATCGCCGCCGTTTGTTTTGTAGGTCTCGGCGCATTGGTGTACAGGAAGCGACAACAGAATATCCAACGATCGCAATTCGGGTATGACGCTAGGAGAGAAATTCTTTGAGTGATTCTATAAATCTTCATATGCAAATCAGTTCATATAGTATACCGATATATATATAAGTCTACTGCATTGACAGATCATCATGATTGGATTTGTTGCATTTGGAATGTGTACGAGAATATCATTGGATTTGTTTGATTCTTTTATGCTATTGGAAATCTAACCTTTGGTTGACCGTTTAACACATGCTTTGCTGATGATTTTGCAATTCTTTTTTATCTTTCTCTTGAGTTGATATTGTGAATGTGGTGAAGAATCAACAAATTTTCAACAAACGGAATCTGCAGAGTCCTTTTTGCGATTTTGCAAAACTTATTTTTTTCCTGTAAAGTTTAAACTCTGTTTGTTTACTTTCATAAAGATTCTACTAGGATCTTTTTCATTCTTTTTAGCTTATTTGTTGACTCATACATTAAATGAGAAAATGCAATGGAGAATTTACAATACTTGGTTTTCTCTCAATCGAAGAGTCTGAAAGAATCTTGGACCAGAGTAATTTGATATTTGTATTGAAACACAACATCTGCCCAGTGTCACACATACCATAACATTGTTATTTAAAGCAAAAGTAGAAGTTAAAAAAATCATTGTGAACAAGAGGTGTTGGTATCTTCCATCAAGGTGTTTGAACAACTATTCATAATCAAGTTTCACAAGTATAATATATATTTTTTTCGTTCCCAGTAATTTGAAAATTTTCCTACTTTTTATTTGTGGAAGAAAATCAGTATGCTAATCATATTAAAAAAATAATATATTCGAATTCGTCCATTATTATGTCAAATTCATACATAAATCAAATATACTTTACCATAGCAATTTAATAATGTAAATATTGAAAATTAACAAAAACAATAATAAATCATTTAAGTTCGTAAAATAAACACAAAGCAAGAACTCCTATTTAAATCTTGAACTATAATAATGAAATTCAATATTTATCAATTTAATCCACACTAAATTTTGTTGTACATACTTCACGATTTTATAAGAAATTGAAAATATTTTCGTATAAAACACAAATAAAACAATATATACTTTAGTTTGAATTCCGCCAATTCTATATCATTTTCACACAATTTTTCTTGCTTTTGAAAGGTCAGCCAACAAACCCTTCTTGATACCATCCAAATATAGATCAATTTAATGCACACTATAATTTATTGTATATTCTTAACAATTTTTAAAGAAATAGTATTTATATCCCTATTAAACACAAATAAAATAGGAATCAAATATATATCACTTATATATGCAAATAATACGATAAATTTTTTTTATTTGAATTCACCCAAATAAATGGTAAATTCGTCTAGTTCCTATAATGAAACCAAAATATATATCAAGTTAATACACATAAATTTTATTTTACGTTCTCAACAATTTTAATGGAAATAGAATATATACCACTAAAACCTAAATATATACAAACTTTATACAATACTATAGATCAATAAAAAAAGCAAAGACAAATCAAGATTAGCTTGTAATTATATTGCATTACATAAGTCGAATATATATAACATATATACACAAATAATACAGTAAAATCTTTTATTTGAATTCACCTAAATAAATACTAAGCTCTTTTAGTTCCTGTAATGAAATTCAAACATATATCAATTTAATACAAACTAAATTTTATTATACATAATCAACAATTTTAAAAGAAATCGAATGTTTATCACTATAAAACGCAAAAAATGAATCTTTTTTTAACATTATACACAATGGATACTTGCTAAAAGAATCTGTATCACAACTTCTCTGGTCGATATATACATGGACACCCATGTCATTGTGTATCGATAACAGTATATTTCTATCGTTTACCAAATAGTTAATTTTCACTTCTTCAACTGTCTGTCTATTCCAAGTTGCGGAGATAGTACTTCAACCAAACCATTACAACGCATGTCTGAATCATATAACACTCCTTCCAAACTATAATCCTCCTTCCAAACTATAATTAACATATATATAGATATGAATAGATATGAATCAAATTAAATGGAAGAACATATAAAATTAATGATAATTTTCTGAAATAAGAAACTATAACAAATATACACACACATGCACACTTACAGAAAACACACTTTTGTTAATTTTCTGTTAAATAGTTAAAACAAAAAAACATTATACAATATATATATATAAATATACATGTCATTAACCAAACAATAAACATTCACTTAAAAAGAATATATCAATTTTTAAACCAAAACAACTCGCCCATAATTTTTGCATACACTAACAAGAAAAGAAACAAGAATATACTATCGAAAGTTCTTCAACACAAAAGAAAAATATAAATT
>JAPFFP010000094.1:4513116-4525759 GCA_026153255.1 Solanum medicagineum | reverse complement strand
TTAAGCGAACCAGCCTATCTTATGTATAGGGCTTACACGATGATTGGAACAAAGAGACACATTTGGTTGTGAATTCCCATGTGGTAGGGATATATCTACACAGACCAATCATTACTTCAAGTCACACACTTCCTATAATCCATTTTCTCTTCACAGAATTGATGGCTTCAAAAATGGTCCCTATGTGCCACCACATAACCATGACGTAGGTGCAAGTCGTTCCAAAATTGAGGAGATGTTTGATCGCCTGTTGAGGAAAGTTGAGACATAGGATGAGACTCTGAGGGGTATGAAATCTGAGATTTCTAGCATTAATCAGACAATTGAGTCTCATTTTGTGGCGATCAAACATCTTGAACAACAGTTTGGTCAAGTTTCGACTCAACTAAATCAACATCAGAGGAGTAAACTGCCTAGAAACATAGTTCAAAATCCTAAAAATGAAGGACAATGCATGGAGGTTACTACTCGGGGTGGCAAGAGCACCATTGATCCGCCCATGCCAGTTGATGAGTTAGATGTTCGAGAGGAGATGGTTCTGGCCAATGATGAGTAGATAGGAGATGATCATGGCAAGGTTGGGGTGAGTGAAGCTATTGATGCACCACAAAAGTTTAAGCCCATTCCTAGGCGTCCTCCTCCCTTCCCTCAAAAAATCACAAAGGAGGAGGAAGGCAAATCTAAGCACTTTCTCTCCATGCTTAAACAACTCTCGATCAACATCCCTCTCATTGAGGCATTGGAAAAGATGCAAGGGTATGCGAAGTACATGAACGACATGGCTACTAAAGAGCACACTGTGGGTCAGAAGCTCTCCCATGAGCTTTAGCATTGCAGTGTTATTTCCACGAGGTCCTTGGTTCAAAAGAGAGAAGACCTCGGTGCTTTCACCATACCCTACACCATTAGAGATGTGGAGTTTGCAAGGGCACTATGTATCTAGGTGCTAGCATAAAACTGATGCCCTTTGTGGTATTCAAAAAACATAGATTGGGAGCCCCCACTCCAACAAGCATGCTGTTATTGGTGACTGATCGCACGGTGAAGAAGCCTGTGGGGATACTATACCTTGCGCTGGTCAAAGTTCAGAAGTTCAGATTTCTCGCAGACTTTGTGATTCTAGATTGCAAAGTCAATTTCAACACCCAATCATCATAGGAAGATCATTCCTAGCCACCAGACGAGCACTAGTGGATATGGAAGTCGGTCAACACAAGTTCAGATTGAACAATGAAGAGGTTGCCTTCAATATTTATCAGTACATGAAGCGGCCAGATGATCTAAAGAATGAAGTTTGGGCCATTGGTAAAGTCAAAGTAAGCAATTTACCCAAGTCATGCCACGATAATATATCAGGTGCTACTTTGGAGGCAACCCAAGGTTTTTGATATAATAGTATAGTTGTCGGATTAAATTTTCTTTTTGGACTCATAGGTAGTTTATTTTCATGTATTTGGATTGTAATTTTGGACAATAGGCTGGTTGCATATTGGGTAAAAGTGTATTCTATGAAGAATATGCAAGTACAAGGTTAAGTCAGCCATTTTTAGCTGAGAAAAGCATCAGGAAGTGTCTCTACGACTGGTTCTATGGGTTGTGAAACACTTTACGACATGTACATAATCTTATGGAGATGTCGAGTGAGAAAAATAATTATGCACTCCATTCCACGGGCAAACATTATGATCTGTAGAAAAATGAACGGGTTGGGGCTCATGGACCCCAGGTAAGTATTCCTAAAACTTTTCTAAGTGTTGAGGTTTCCACGACCAACTATATGAGCTAAATCACTCTACGACTCATAGACGAGTTCGTTAAACTCAGTCATGAAATCTAGGGCTTCAAGGTTAGATGAAACTACAGTTCATGAGCCGTAAAACACTCAACAACCTGTAACTGGGGTTTCGTATAGTCCAGGCCCATTAGATTTCAGTTGACCAATTCAAGGTATAAATAATGGAGTCAAATGATTTTGACCCTATTGCTACCCTAATTGTCAAAATTACCCGGCCAACCCTACCCCCATGTGATTCCGACAATCGATGGTAGTCGTACACTTATTTTCTGACGATTTTTTGGAAACCTAAGGTTTAGAGCCTCTTCATCTCCTTCATCTTCTACAACTTAATCACGCGTCTTGGTAAGTTTTCCGTTAATTCAAAACCCTTAATTTTCCTATGCTTGTATGATTGAATTGGAAATCATGTTGGGAATGGTAGTTTAGACACGAAACCAATATTTGAAATTAATATATGATAAATGAATTTGGATTGCCTATGTTTGAATGTTTGTCTATGTCTGAAATTGGGTATTGCTGTTGTGATTGTATGTTCTGAATAGGTTTTGAAACCTGTCGAATCACCCACCATATGTGATGAATTGATATTGTGTGTAAAATGGCAGGTGATCACATAGATGCGTAAATTTTGTTGAGAAAGTGTCATATGTTGTCAGAATAGTTGGGGAAATATTCTTAATCACTTTTGATAGGGTATATGTGTTGTATCACATGTTGGGGTTATTGGTTATGGTATGAAACTCATGTGGGTGTGTGCATTATTTCTTCGATGCAGGTAGAATGCTCGTTGAAAAAGTCATATAAGGGTCTATTGTGGTGGGCTTAGAAACTTATGTAATTTAGTTTTCTTGTTTATGAGTGGCTTTTACGGCCCGTGGATCATTCCACGAGTTGTAATTTCCCCTCATGCAAGATTCCAGAAACTTAAAGTTTCTGAATATCCATCAGACGAGACCTTGTGCGAGTCGTAAATCACTTTACAGCTCGTAGACAGGTCTCATAGATCCTTTCCTAGAATAAATTCGCACACTGGAATTCTATACAACTTAGTCCACGACTCGTAAATCATTTTACAAGTCGTACCTGACTTGTAAACTTTTCCAGTGACAAAAATTGTTTGGACCACTATTTTACGAAAGTTGTTTATCGTTTGTAGTACCAACTATGGCTGCTAAAAATGCTTTGATATACCCTTCTACAACATAGTTTGAATTGTTTTTGCATTCTAAATTTTTATTTGTGGGGCTAACGAAGGAGTGTATATCTTCATCTTTAAGGTACTATGGCCGAAAAAGCCAAACATGATGGGATCAAGGCCCTATAGAGGAGGCTCAGAGATGAGTCTTCTAATAATCAGTAGGCCACAACATTAAGTGTCTCACTAGAGGCCCTCGAGATCAACCCAGACCTAGAGTTGGATCAACCACAAACCAGAGCTGTTGCTGGAACTGGGTAGACTCAGGCTCTTATCGTTTGCACTCCCTAGTCTGATGAGGGGAGGCAAAGACAAGAGCATTTCACCTCGGATGACTCATTCCAGAGAGGAGTCCAACTCTTAGGCAGGCTCTGAGGATGGATCAGAGATGGAGTCCTCTACATTGCCTTTTTCATCACCACCTGATGCTCTCACTAGTTGGTGGTGTGTCATGGGCATGCAGAATATCTATACTAAGAACATGTTATAAACAGAGTGGGGCAACCCAGCCCACTCAATTTATAAGGAGCCCATAGTCATCTCTGACAGACTCGACAGTGTCCCCGTTCTCCAAAACAGGATGATTAGATACAGGCTTCATTGGCTGACCAAATTTCTTGGACGATACTCCCCAACCATAGAGAGGGAGGTCAATGCTTCATACACATCTACCATTCACAACACTCTTCACAAGAGGAAGAAGCCTCTCGCTCAGTACATACTGACCAAGACGAGCGTGAGGGGCCAGCAGGTGGATATATCGGAGCCCCTCTCTTAGGTGCTTTTTGGACCAAAGTTCCCTGCTCCCATATCCACCATAGGGTTTGACTACAGGACAGGGTAGACAAGGGACCCATTAGTGATGAGATATCCTGAGTGATCAGCTAGCTTAATGAGATAAGTGGCTGGGTATATTGCTGAGTAGGTTTCAAAACCTGCCTGGGTCGCCACACACTTAGAGCCTATTGTCAAGGCTTCGCTCAGTTCACCCTCTATGTTTTGGTACGCAGTTGTTCGATCATCCATCCAGCCTTCTCTTGTTGATAATACATTGACACCGGAGCGTGCAGTATTGGTTGCCAGCATCTTGGCTAGCTATGATATTGATTGGGCCTGCCTCATCGCCAAAAATATTCACGTGGCCGCACTAGAGAGGTCCACCTCCATCTTATTCACTTGCTTGATATGCATGTTTTGTTTAGAGTTGAGGGTGGAGAGTTTGCACTAACTAGACTAGTTGATTGAGGTCGAGTATACCTTTGTACAGATGAGGAGAACCTAGTGGTACTCCAGCCAGCACAACCTGCTCCTATACCTGAGATGTTTGCCCCAATTCCACCACCTGAGCGTTCATAGACTACCACCACCACCGCTGCTGCTACCAAGGAGAGGCTCCAACATCACGAGGCAAATGAGGAGAGGGGGCCTACTACTTTTACTCCTATACAATAAGCAACGACATCACAGGATACTCCTGCGGGAGTGGTTTACGTGTCCTCCGGATCAATAAAATCCATGCCACAGAGGTTATCTCACGCTGAGTCATAGTTGGCTCAGCTTATTCATCAAATTAGGCCATAGGTCCCGCAGACCATTTAAGACTCATAGGGTCATATACAGGTATTTGCGGTCACTACTATTCAGTCGTCTCTCCATCGTGGATGCCCTATTAATGCCTTCGAGGGGAGAGTATAGTAGAGCCTGAGCACGGCCAGTCCATCACATTTTAACTATGACAGCAACACTGGCAGCACCGATTACACTTCCAGAGACTATGCTTCTTGTGCCAGTGGTATATCTTTTTGTTCCTGATGAGCCCGTTCAGCCTTTCCACGGGAAGAGACCCCACAGAAAGGATGATGATCTATATGATATACACTTATGTGCACGACTTACAGAGTAGGAGGAGCTCAAGCTTGACTTAAGGAGTCAAGATAGGAGGAGGAGAGACGATAGGGTCTAGATCGTGAGAGCATGAGGGGTGCTGGCCCCTCTGGACAGAGTGTTACTACTTAGGGGACTATTAGGCATGAGGAGGGGGCAGTCAAACTTAGCCACACACTGGTGCTTAGGCACCCAGGTATGATGTTTTACCACTCATGTTTTATTTTGCTTTGATTGTATGCATTGGGGAAAATGCATATCTTTTTGGTAGGGTGTGGTATTTATTGGCCTTAATGAAGTCTGAGTAGCTTGGGTCCATAACTACCCAAATTATTGATCCTGGTATTTTCTTCCATATGTTCTTTTTCCCCGTGGATATTTAATTTATGTTGAATTAGCATATTTAGGATGTTTAGATAGTATGTGTAGCGTATAGTATTAATACTTATGACATTTAGCATGTTTTTGTGATTTGTTTGAAAAGTGATACCCACCAAAAATTTTGATTAGTAGTTTACATAGCAACCATGCATGTTTAGGTGTGTTGACAATGTTTGTTCTGATGTGAGGATAATTTGAGATAAAAAAACATGATCTAAGAGTCTCTTGTTGATAATATAGGCAGTGTCATGTGAGTGTGAGCGTAATTTACTAAATTCATGTGTTTTTTGCTAATTCAGAACTTGTCCTGCTACTCTAAATTAGACTGTAGATTAATTGGATTAGGAAAGCATCTTAGGCCATCATTATTAATAGTCCAGTTAACCTAAATGACCAACAAAAAATGTAGTATATCCCTTGTTCCTAATGTTTGAGCCTAACATGTACCTATTCTTTGTAATCACTTGATTAGCCTAGTCTTATTTGTTGTAATATCTTGAAATTGGCCTTGGTCTTTCCTTGAACATTGTGCAAATTGACTGAGGCAAAAATCCTAAGTTAAGGGTAGCTACCAAAAGTGGCCATGGTTTTGAGGATGGATATTGTGCACCTCAACTCAGGCTAAAAGCCTATGTTGAGGGCAGCTGGTGTAAGGCTGAAACACAATAATAAGGAGGGGAGTTAGTGATATAGAGAAAAGGGAAAACATGTACTAGGTACATGAAAAATAAGTGATCCTTAGTTGTGACCTAAATAGAAAAAATGAAGTGTAAAAGCAAGGCAAAAAGCTAAGAACTGAAAATAAAGCACCTAGAAAAGGTTAAAATAGGAGAAAGGGAGAATGAGATAGAAATAAAAGAGTTGGTAGGGCAAAAAAGTAGAAAACCGTAGTGTTAATGAGGGCCTCCAGTCACTATGGTCCCAAAATACCATAACAATGCCCCTGAGCCTGTGTTACAAGCTTAGAAAGACCTTAAGGGATCCTAGTCTAAGCAACTGAAGGTCTAGTCATGAGTATAGGGTCAAGCCTATGGTATTAGGTATGATGCCTGAATATCTTTTGTGAGAAGTGAGTGATTTTTCATAGTCGCAAGGTTATACATGAAAACATCATTGAGGGTTAGATGTGGGACTTGTTTCTATAAGGGAACTTGCATTGCATTGTTAGCATTAGACTTACTTAATGGTTGTGGATTCTTTATAGTAGATCATTTGTCATAGTTGTGTTGTCACATGTACACGCATCTATTGGTTTGCTAGACGGCTATCTTATTCTTTTTTGAAAAGATGTTGTGGTTATCTAAGTTAGAGAGCTATGTGATATATGCCATTGGGTTGAAGTCAGTGTGCTACTGTATTATCTATGTAATTTGAGTCCATCGCTTGAGGACAAATAACAATTTTAAGTTGAGAGTTTTAATATGCTGTAAAAATACAACACTTTTGATGCTTAAAACTTGGAATATTATGTGTTCTCAATGCGATGTTAGTTGGTTTTATGTGTTTTGGTGTTGTGTTTGTAGGATTTCAAGTTTTCCTTGATTTTGGGAAGAAATACAGTAGTTGCTGAACTTTGATGCAGTACGAGACCCTTTACTGGCCGTAACCTATTCTATAGGTCGTGAAATAGTTTCGTGAACAATTCCAGTGAGGTGTTGCTTTTCTAAAGTTGGTTTTACGAACATTAAGATGAGTCGTGGAATGATTTACAAGTCATAGACCATGGTTCGTGCCCTGAGGATCAGAGTTTGGGACTTTCTGAAGATTCATTTAGACAAAACCCCATTACGAGTCGTCTAGAATGTGTCGTAGACTTGAAGTCCAAAACTCCAACAGCTTTGTATGAGACCCTGATTACTGGTCGTGCAATGCAATACAACCCGTAAACCCCTTTCATATGGAGTGCTAACTAGTTACCCTATTTCAGTTAGGACTTGTATTTTACTTATTATAAATAGGCTTTTTCGGTTATTTTTGATAATTTTCCGCATAGTACTCAGAGAACTCAGTAATTAGAGAGAGAAAATAGTGAGATTACATTGGAGCGTCTTTGTCCAATTTATAATTCTTGCATCTACACAAAAAACATGAGTAGATAAATACACAAATAGGGTTGTAGGAACCATGAAGAACTAACAAGGTAAAATTAGATATTCATAATTCATGGAAGGTCTCGTTTTGTATGTTTTCTGATGGTAGCCAACATTAGAATCTACCTATTCTTACTAACTGGACAAAGGAAGTAATGAATAGGATAGGAGATCAATTGACAGGATTTGATTGATCTGTTCTCGCCTAATCAACCAAACTAGGCCAAGGTGAAGTTGTACTGGAACTAATAGGTAAGGATTAGTAATACACACTATGGAGATGGGCCAAGTCATATAGTGAAATTGACCTCTCACCTTTGACCAAACGGCCTGGAGAACTTAAATTACTATCACGACCCAAGCCTTGGGCCTAGTCATGACACGGTGAATGGGGAACTCGAAGGAACCCCAAACATGCCTCTTAGCATATTAATCACTCATACTTGGTCGCAGAAGCAAAATACCAACAACAAGAGGTATAAATAAAGGAAAATGAGACTAAGGGAAGCCTTTTAACATAAACAAAATGTAACAGTAAAGCTTATAGCGAAAATACATCATAATATTCCAAACAACACCTTTAAACATAGAATGGAGTGGGGGCCAACACACTTTCTGGTCTCACCCTCATAATGTCAAATGTTCAACACAAAGAAGTCTTAGGAATAGCAAGAGCTACAGATAGTGTACCCGAACTTGAGGACTCACCATGCTTATCTTCGAATAATCACACTAGCCACGTAGGGGATGATCAAGTGGAACTTCGATCCCTACATGGTGATATCATGTAGGCAAAAGTATGCCTTAGTACTTTTGAATGTAATAAGTATGTAGGGTACAATTCAACAATACATAAGCCAATATTGTCAAAAATCATAGTAATAGGCAATAGACAAGCATAATCTCAATATGGCATGCATGATCAATGCTTGAACTAAGACATGTTTATAAATCACATAACTTACATATGTGGGAAGAGACCTCAACTGTAAGACCAAGTGAGCTACAATTTGAAATTCTGATGATTACCCCTTATTGGTAAAGAGGTGGTCTAATTGCCAAGGTAAACCATACTTCACCTTACGGGAGCCCATCCTATTTCGGAGAAGTAACCCCCCTTATGGAAACCTGTCCCATTTCATGGTAGATTTCATTAAGAAGTGAAATAAATGGATCCACTAATAAAGCAAGGGTAAAGTATACTCCTATGTTGGCACATAGTTTGAGGAAAGAGAGCAAACCCTCCATCAACCGGTGCCAAGCCTAGTCCCACAGAATAATTGAAATATTGACACTTTAGCAATTTGTAAGAAACATGGAAACATGACATGAGTAGCTCTAAAACATCTTTGACCTCTATTGGCGAGCCTAACTTTAGATCATAAGAATAGATCATCATCAGAAATTACCTTTACATTAACATCAAATGCCCACAAGAGGTAGAGTCTTTGTAAAAGGGCTTAATCCGACATTTACAACATCATGGACATCTTCAGGAATTCAATACATTTTTGAAAGACCAAAATCATCATAAAGTTACTTGATTCATAAATCATGCAATAGAGCATCAATAACTCTAAGAATCCTTGTCAAGATATTTTGTCAAACACTTGGTGGGTATATAATGCTTGTTCAAAATCAAGCATTGTGTAATAATGTGGGAAAATTCAATGCAGATCAACCCACCAACATATAGTAAAATCCTCATATAGAATACCTTGAAATTCATAATGAAATCTTATAATAAATCATAATTTCATAACTCAAAACATGCATAGTCTCAATAGACAAAATCTATTCATAGTACATCTTTGAAATAGATAGTCATATATAATAAATCAACATTTCATAAAACCCCAACATAATTTATACTCATAATCCATAATAGAAGATACTCATAGATAGTACAACATGAAAACATGCAATTTTCATAAAAGTGGAGATTGGGCTCCATGGCTGAGAGGACCCAATGGATGAAAACCCACATAACTAAATTTGAGGATTCTTTGATGTAGACTTGAAGGAGACTTGAATATTGAATGGAGTTCTTGAGATCTCGAATTAAGATTGGGACACTTGAATTTGGATGTCATATTTGGCTTCCTGGAAAGGTTTTTGAGAGGGTCTTGAGTGACATAGAGTTGAAAATGGCTAAGTATAGGTATTTTCATGCATAAGTGGCAATGGGGCTATGACCCCAAGGCCCTTGGGCCGAAATGAAAAACTAAAGAAAATAATACACTGGTTTACGTCAGGTCCGTGATGCGGATCCATCGCACAGGCAACTCAAACACTGATCCACGCCCCTGGCACGTCGTGGCCAGGGCGCGGATGGCTACTGGAAATCAAACTTTTGTGAAATCTACTTTTTGCTATGGGTTCTCTAAACTTGGGGTTATACCTATTTCCCGCTCAATTTAGCCCCTTGATTAAGAATAAGAAGTCGAATTTTCGATATCGAACGCAAATTTTGAGATATATGGAAATTATGATTATGGGCATTTCCAAAACACATCTTTTAGGCGTTTTTTGGGGCATCTCAATATCTCCCAATTGGGATCATTCATCCTAAATGTCAAGGAAATGTACATAAGACAAGTAATCATGAAAGTTTCAGCCTAACATGAATGCAACAAATTCATTTAAACATCATTCTCGAAAAATCTCAACATGAATGTCAAAATCACTATACACTTGTCAACATAAACATGAATGCATGTAAAATGATATAATGGTTGAAACATAAGACTTGAAATCATATAGGGGGACTTAAATTAGTACCTTTGGCTTGAGTAGAATGGAAGCAATATGGATATCACATTCTCATGTCCGCCTCGGCATTCCATTTGGAACTCCCAACTTATTGATTCCTCCAAAGGACCTTGACGGAAGCTACATATTTGTTTCTCAATCTCTTCACTTGTCTATCAAAAATAACCACCAGGACCTCCTCTTAAGTCAAATTATCTTCTACAACACCCACAACATCCAAAGGCACTATAGTATTAGGGTCACCCATACACTTTCTCAACATGGACACATGGAAGACCGGATGAACCATGTCCATCTCCATAGGCAACTCCAACTCATATGCAACCTTACCAATCCTCCTCAAAACTCTATAAAGACCCACAAATCTTGATCTTAGCTTCCCCTTGTTTCCAAACTTGACCATACCCTTCATGGGTGAGAATTTAAAATAGGCCCAATCACCATCCTTAAACTCAAGATCTCTTCTCCTAACATCGAAATAGGACTTTTGTCTTCTTTGGGTTGTTTTCAAAATTCTCCCTTATCAATCTTACCTTCTACAAGGCATCCATGACAAAATCTGGACCTAGCAAATCCATTTCCTGCACTTCAAACCACCCAACCGGGGATCTACAACGCCTACCATAAAGAGCCTCAAAGGGAGCCATACCAATGCTTGAGTGGTACTTATTGTTGTAATCATCTTCAATGAGTGGAAGATGTTCACTCCAGCTACCCTTAAACTCCAAAACACAAGCTTTAAGCATATCCTCAAGAGTTTGGATAGTCCTCTTAGCTTGACCATCCATTTGAGGGTGAAAGGTCGTGCTAAGCTTAACCTTGTACCAAGAACTCTTTGTAAGGACCTCCAAAAGTGAGAAGTGAATTGAGCACCCCGATCCAAAATGATAGACAAAGGCACCCCATCCAATCTAACCAACTCATGAATGTATATTTTGGCATAATCTTTGACACCTTAAGTAATTTTGACCAGTAAGAAATGAGCCGACTTTGTCAATCTATCCACAAAAACCCAAATTGAGTCAAAATGTTTCCTAGTCTTAGGCAACCCAACAACAAAATCCATGCGGATTTCTTCCCACTTCCAAGTAGGAATCTCTATATCTTGGGCTAGGCTACCCGGCCTTTGGTATTCGGCTTTCACTTCTTGGCAATTGTGACATCCAGATACGAACTTGGCAATGTCTCTCTTCATACAACTCCACCAATAAACTTTCCTCAAATCTCTGTACATCTTTGTAGAACAGGGGTGAATGTAAAAGGATGAATCATGGGCCTCCTTCAAGATCAATTCTTTCAAATCATCTACACTTGACACATACAATATACCTTGGTACCTAAGGGCACCATCTCCTCCTTGGGAGAAAACCTCCACTTTACCATCTTTCACCAAGGCCTTCAACTCTATCAAGGTGGGGTCAAGATTGTATTTTGGCTTTACCTCCTCAATCAAGAAGACTTAGAACTATCAACAACCACTACACCCCCATTATCCACTTCATCCAACCTAACCCCCAATCTAGCCAACCGGTGGACCTCCCTAGCTATCTCTTTGCCACTATCACCAACATAAGCTAGACTACCCACAGATACTCTACTTGGAGCATCGGCCACAACATTAGCTCTGTCAGGATGATAATTCACACTCATATCATAATCGTTAAGGAGCTCTAACCACCTTCTTTGTCTCAAGTTAAGATCTTTTTGGGTGAACACTTATTCGACACTCTTGTGGTCAGTAAACACATCAACATGAACCCCAGACAAGTAGTGACACCAAATTTTCAAAGCAAATACCATGGCCGCCAATTCAAGCTCATGGGTGGGATGATTCTTCTCATGCACCTTAAGTTGTCTATAGGCATACATGATCACCTTACAAATTTTCATCATAACACACCCCAAACCAATCCTTGAGGCATTACAATAAACAAAAAAATCCTTCCAACACTTCCAGTAGCACCAAGATATGAGCGGAGATAAGCTTATCTTTCAAAGTTTGGAAACACTTTTCACACTCATCGGTCGACACAAATTCGCCTTCTTTTGTGTCAATATAGTTATAGGAGAAGGAATAAAAGAGAAACCATTCACAAACCTCTAGTAATAACATGCCAAACCCAAGAAGCTTCTAATATCCGATGGAGTCAAAGGTTTAGACCAATTTCTAATCACCTCCATCTTCTCAAGATCCACCTCAATACCATCACTCGACACCACATGCCATAGAAAAGCAACCTCTTTCAACCAAAACTCACATTTTCTCATATTTTGCATACAACCTCTCCTCCCTCAAGATTTGCAACACCACTCTCAAGTGATCCACATGCTCCTCCTTACTATGGAAGTAAATTAAGATATCATCAATAAAAACCACCACAGACAAGTCAAGGTAGGGTTTAAAGACCCTATTCATTAGATCCATAAATATAGCTGGTGCATTAGTCAACCCAAAAGACATGACCACAAACTCAAAGTGCCCATACCTAGTCCAAAAAGCCATCTTGGGAATGTCACACTCCC
>JAPFFP010000094.1:4497014-4513016 GCA_026153255.1 Solanum medicagineum | reverse complement strand
CTGTTTCTTTGCCTTTCCTGTGTATCATTAGTTTTTTAAGGGTTAAGACTAGCATGAAAATGATCTTTGCTCCTTAAATTCATACTGTAATGTTCGAGTTTTAACCTATTAGTTCGTTAGATGATAGTCTGAGTCCTCCCTGTCTTTGCTTGAATTGCTTACTGCTTCTTTTGCGTAGGGAAAACGTTTTAAGGAAATTGAATTGCTTGAATTTTAGTATGAAATTCTCTTTTTGCAGTAGTATTTTTGTCCTTAAGGTTAATCTTGGCTATGTTTGGTTAATTATACGTTCTTTATTCTTCCTTTGTATGCGATCTTGTGTCGAGCCCCTTCGGGACTCCATCTTTGCACCTAATGTCTCCCTCGAGTTGTTAGCAGCAATATATAGGTCATAGAAGCTAAAATATCAGAGGCACAAAATCAGTGTGTATGAGCTGATATACACTGATATATAGTGTGAGAATGGGCCAAAAGCCCATTTTTAGCAGGGGAGCAGCATGTATGGCCCAAGTGGTCGTTACAGGTTTTTTTGGAGCCGGAATTCTTCCTGTATACACTGGTATACAGTGCTGTGATACACAGGGAAATGGGCCAAGTCCAATGAACAGCAGCTGGGAAAATTCTGACGGGCCTGGCAGGCCCAAAACTTAGAAATTAGGACAGGTTGATGAATTGGGCCTGCCAAAGCCCAATTTGATTTTTATTTCCTATTTATAATATATTTTGAGTGATACTTGTTATTTTTACTAACTCTAACTTTATTTATATAACTTGTTTGTTAATTAAGTTAATTAATTTTCCCCGACATGTTTGTCATTTATGTTAATTTCTTCTTTTGATCCCTCTTTGATGTTGGACTTGCTTTTCTAGGAAAATAGACTTTAGTGGTAACTCTTAAGAATGACTCAAGTAGTTAGTCAATTTCTTTTCAAAAATTAGCCTATTTTCAAATTTAGTCATTTCTTTTTAGACTTGGTAAAAAATTTTCGAATTTAGTCAACTTTGCAGACTTAGCCAATTTCGCAAAGATAGTTAAATTTTTGCAAGACTAGTCAATTCTTTTTAACTTAGTCAAATTTTTGGAAGATTAGTCAAATCTTTTAGACTTAGACAATTTTTGCAACGTTAGTCAACATTTTCAATTTAGTCAAATTCTTTCAAATTTAGCCAACTCCTTTCAAGTTTAGTCAAATTCTTTCAAATTTAGCCAAATATTTTGTCAAGTTTTGTCAAATTTTTTCAACTTTTGTCAAATTCTTTCAAATTTAGCCAATTTCTTTCATATTTGGTCAAGTTTAGTCAAATTCTTTCAAGTTCAGTCAATTCTTCCAAATTTAGTCAATTTCTTTCAAGTTTAGTCAATTTTAGTCAAATTCTTTCGAATTTAGTCAAATTCTTTCAAGTTTGATCAATTTCTTTCAAAAATTAGTCAATCTTTAAACTAGTCAACTTTTTCAAAGTCAATCAAATCTTTTAAAAAGTTAGTCAATTTCCTAATCGTCGGTCAACCACACGTTAGCGGCCATTTTGAGTGATTAAATCCTTCTTAAAGTGGAAATTGAACCCGAACCCTTCCGTTGGTATATTTTAAAAGATTTTCTGTTAGGTCTTTTAAAATGTTTATTGGTTTCCTAATTATCCTTAAAATTAGGTGGCGACTCTTCTTTAAATTTTCAGGAATTTGGTTTATACTTAAGTTAATTAAGTATTAAATCGGATTTTCGAAATCAAAAAAATCAAAAGTCATTTTTTTGAATTAACAGAAATAGCGACTCTGCTGGGATTTTCAATTAGGTTCTAACCATTAGATTAGGTTGTTTGACTAACTATTCAATTTGTTTAGTTATATTTCCTTATTCTCTTTATTTGTTTAAATTCGATATCAATTGTCATTTGCATTTTATGACACTTTCTATTATATCTTGTGTATTTGGTAGGATGGTTTTGCGAACCCGCAGCCAGATTTCCAAATATTTAACCCTTTTCGGAATAAGTGGTAATTTATTGGTTCGTAATGCGTCTAATAGTTGTCATGATTTCCAGCTCAGGTTGTTCGCCTGGGTCCACTGTCCATTCAAAACTCACTCTTAGATACCTAGGATAGAGCGAAGCCAAATCCCTACTTCTAATCATTGGCCTAAGACGACCCAACACGTAAGGCGTGTTGGGCCCATTAGAAAGACCGCCTTGAGTTCAAAGGTGGCCCCGGCCCAAATGGACGATCATGCTTATGTGTTTATATTTGAAGGATATATATGTTGTTTGGCAAACCTTTGCCCCTCGGGATTGGGAGTTCATTTAATAACACATTTTAATCAAAAGAGGATTGTTTACGGGGTATTACATCCAAAAACGTTCAGAGACGCCGAGAAGTCCAAGAAGAAGAAATCTTCTACAAAGGTTTAGCTTAGGACTATACCCGTGCGTGTGATTGATTATTTTGTATCCCTTTCCCATATTATTTATACTTATTGAGTTTATTCATAAAGCCTATATAAATATTTTGGGGCAAAGAAACATTTAAAATGCGTATACATCCTTCAAATTGTTAGGGCCACCCTTGGCACAAAAGGGTCATATATCTGTTTAGGACGCACAATATCTGTTTACGTGATATATTTTATAACTGTTTGTTGTTCTTCATCACTTCACCGAGGCAATGAAGCTCATTGGTGATGGAGGCGAACGTAGTGGGCATTTCTTGAATGGATTCACTCTTTTTTATCTTGAAGAGTTCATATTGAGTAGTAAGTACGTCACACAATATTTTACTACATAATTTGATTTGTCCTTTCATGGTCTGCTTCACATATCTCCTTGGCAGTTTCACAAGCTAAAATTTGATTATCTTCATCAGATCAAAGCTTTTTTAGCCTTACAAAATTTTCTTAATCTGTTTTTTGATAGCATCAGAAAATTCCTTTCTTGTTTTAGGAACAAATTTGAAAGCCTTTCCCTCATTAATAGTCTTCATAGGCACACGGGACCGTCACAAGTGACATCCCATAACTCATAATCTTTATGCATTCTTATTTTTCACGATCTATAAAATTATCTAGAAAAGTTAGATGGTCTAATCATAGTTGAACCTTCTTTAAGGTTTGGTAGAGCAGCCATTTTGGCAGGATCTTCTTCTAGGTATTAACATTCTAGGAGAAACTGCTCTTATACTAATTGTTGGCTTGAATGAGTCCATCACCAGTGAAGAGATTAGGTCTATGACTAAGACAATTAATAAGAACAAAAGGCAAAGACTATACACTAAGTAAAGAACACACAATATTTATGTGGAAATCTTCTGACTTAAGAAAAAAATCAAGACCTACCACTATAAGATTTCACCAAACGACTTCATTAAACATGAGAAAAAAAATTAATTACAAACTCATGTTATCCTAAAAATTAAACTCTAAATTCCTCCCCCCTTGTGACAACTCTATTAAAAGACGTCTCCACTTGTAACAATTCTATTACAAGACATATGCAATAATTCTATTGCTTATGTTCTTTAAATCAACTATGTATAGTTGGTACAAATTAGATTCTTTTATCTGTTAGAAAAAAAGATAATCTACTATTTTTCCTTTTATAAAATCTCAAATTCAATAAATAAAATAAATAAATAGGAGACTGGAAATGAAAGTCTCTTTCTCGCATCTATTCTTCATCACATTGGTGGATCTAAAAGAAACAATATATAAGAAATATGCCAAGATTTTAGAAGAGTAGGTTTACAATGTAAGCACAACATACAAAATCTAACAACAAAGGAACTAAAAAGGCAACTTCGATTTGTATGAGCAAGTCTGTTGTTGTAGATGTCTTTCCTTAATATAAAAGTTGCGATAGCTTGTTTTGAGACAAGAGAAAAATTTTAATTTTGTAAAAACTAGGGTTTTCTCTTTGTCATGTCCTTTTATATAAGAAAGAGACAAAGGGCAAAATTTTAAATTCTTTTCATGGTTGATAAGAAAAAAAGACACCGAGGTCTTGCTGTTACACAATCCTGTCACTTTGTTTCACAGTACAAATTTATACACTTTACAACTGTAACATTTAACTTTATGTGAGAGCATTGGTGGTATCAAGTCCCTTTATTTGACCATTTTGAACGTTACGTTAACAATGTTATAAAATAAAATAATCAATAAATTGAAATATATGATTATATATTAGACATTAGAGGTCACATGCACATAATGCATTGACGACGTGTCTGTTGGAGTTGTGGATTTAGCTACTCATGCTTTGTGTAGATGCAAGAATTATGGATTGAGAAAGCATAATTGACCATTTGCACAATAGAATTAAGAACAAGCAAATCCAACTTCAATAAGAATCACAAGCTTAAAGATGAAATTCAAACACAAATGCTCTCAAAGACTCTCCAATATGATCTCACAATTTTCTCTCTCTAATTACTGAGTTCTTTGAGTACTAGGGCGAAAACTTCTAAAAAATAACCTAAAAAACCTATTTATAATAAGTAAAATACAAGTCCTAAACAAAATAGGAGAACTGGTCGGCACGCCATAGGAAAGGGATTTACGAGGTGTATTGCATTCTACGGCCCGTAATCGGGGTCTCGTACTCAGCTGCTAGAAATTTAGACTTCAACTCTATGACACCACTCTATGACTCATAAAGTGGTTTACGACCTGTAAAAGAGGTTTCGTCTGATGAAACTTTAGAAAGTCGTAATCTTTGATCCTCAGGGCACGAACCATCTTTTACGACTCGTAAAACCTTCTACGGCTCATCTTCATGTTCGTAAAAATAACTTCAGAAAATAGCCCCTCACTGGAATTGTTCATAAAACCACCCTACGGCCCGTAGAGGGTCTCGTATAACAGCAAAAATCAGCAACTTCTACACTTTTTCCCAAAATCAAGGCCAACCTGTAATCCTACAAGTACAAACACAAAAACATATAAAATCAACTAACATCACATTGAGAATAAACAACATTCAAAGTTTTAAGCAACAAAAGTGCTATATTTTGGAAGCACATTAGAATCCTTGAGAAAGTTGAGAATTGATGGAGGAAATGGAAAAAAACCCTAGTTGATCTTTAATGGAGTTGATGGAGGAAATGGAAAAAAACCCTAGTTGATCTTTAATGGAGTCTTGTAGGAGAGATAACATGGGAGAATTTGTGAAATTTGAGGAATGATTAGGACAGGGTGGAATTATGGTACAAAAATAGTTATTGGAGTATTTATAGGCCCAAATCAACATAGTTTAAAAGTAAGGAGGGTAGGAAAAAAAAATCAAAAAGCACTTCATTAAATATTCTGGAACCATCTACAAGTGGGGACCTTGGGTTGTAGATCTTTGCATGGATCATACAAATACCTTATGAAAACTTAGCCAAAATTAGACCTTTGAAGTTGGGTTCTACGAACCCTAGTTTTAGATATTGAAATATTTTTTGTGGACCATTCTATTGGTCTATAGAATAGATCCTGCAGCCCCTCCTTTTGAACCTTTTAACCCTCAATCTATAAACCCCTTTCTACAACTCGTGATTCCTTTCATGGGCGGAAGAATCATCTCATGGAACCCTACAATATTTAGAAAAAATTTCAATTCCCAGGGCCCAATCCATGAGTCTAGATTATGGCTAATCAAACTTTATATGGGTCATAGGACCCCTGTCATACCTTTTTTCCCCAAATTTTGACGAAAATACTTTCATGTTCTAGTGGGTTATACGACCATGCATAAGAGTCGTAGAACCTTCCATGACTTGTCCTGCTTGTTTGTAATTAAATTTATGAGACTTGGTATTTTTTTTAACTTCTATGACCATCCTATGACAACCTTCTATGGATCGTATTTCCTTTTATGATCCATAATCTCAACTTGAGGAACCTACCATTTTCCAAAAAAAAATTTCTAAGTCTAGATGGCATCCATGAGCCCCTATCTACAACTCATAAAGTGATTTATGAGTCAAAAATAGTGCTCGAAGACCTGCGCCAATGCACTTTTTGTATTTTTCTCCTTATTTTTCAACTTACAGGATATTATAATATCTCCCCTTGGAAATATTATTTATCCTCAAATGGAATAGAAGCTAGCAAGTAGAGTATAATGGATATCTAAAAACCTAATATGACTGCAATAATGCATTTTAAATGCCAAAACTCTTAAGATTTTCAAAACTTACATAGAGCATAGCCCAAAATCAACTTCATTCTCATACATGCATATGAAATGACAAGAGAAAGCTGAAACGTAGAAATTCAAAAAAGTAGATCATGAGTAACTAAGTACCTTGGGCTGAAACAAAAGAAAATAGATAAGGATAATGCTTTATCATGTCTGCTTTGGCCTCCAATGTAGCATATTCAACTTCTTAGTTTTTCCATAACACCTTGACAAATACTACTTCCTTATTTCTCAATTTTCGAACTTGTTGGTCTAAAACTTCAATCAGAACCTCTTCATAAGTCAAACTCGCTCCAAACCCACACTCTTCAAAGGCACAATAGAGTTAGTATCACCAACATATTTTCTCAACAAAGACACATGGAACACTGGATGCACTGATGGTAGCTCCGGAGGCAAATCCAACTCACAAGATACTTTATCTGTCACAACCCAAACATGGAGCCTAGTCATGACACAACAAATGTCAAATCTGAAGGCGTCTTATCAAAATCTCTTGTCAAATAATAAGCATACATAAGGTAAATAAACAATCATCAAAGTAAGAAAGTGAAAACATAGATCTATATGAGCTAAAACATGGGAGTCGAATTTCCCCTTAAAGGAAAGTACATCAACATAGTCTAAACATGCCTCTACTTCATAAATCTTGGTGGGGTCTAGAACATGTCACTAGCTCACCTTCAAGATAAAATGAAAACATAACAGTCTCAACATAACATCATAAAGCAAGAAAGTAACACCTAAGTCTTCAAAAGCACCACTCCTAGTCTAGCCACAATAAAAAGGTGTATGAGTGTTGTCATCTTCCCCTACATGGTTAGATTATATATGAAAATAATATGCATTAGTACATGAAATGTACTAAGTATGTAGTCATGTAATGTATCAAAGAAATATCATAACATAATAGCAATGTGTATAGACATATAAATTGAATATGGACAAGAGATGAATGATCAATGCAACTTTAAAATGGAAGCATTTAAAATCATTTCATAGCCTAAAATACATACATATGTGGGAATAAGATTATAAACAACAATAAGACCATACAGACTATTACATACAATCCCAATGTTGCCTCTACACCAGAGAAAGAGTAGCAAACTTGCTAAGGTAGACTATACCTCACATTACATGCTCTAACCCAGCACAGTGAGTGTCATATGTGTGGATCCACTAACACAATAACATATAGGTACATAACATAATCCTTCGATAACACATATTTATGAGACACAATGACTTATATAAGGATCCTCAATGATAGTCCCCCACTCAAGCTTATTCGGTTCTAAGTCAAATTCCACGAAATACATAATCATGCAATATACATAGACTTCATCATAATCTGTAATTCATCAAAATCACACTTTCATAATTGTAAAATAGGTATCATAACCTTATACTCATTTCATATTATAAGAATAGTCCATTTACATAGTTTTACGAGTGTGGGTAATACTTTCATTCTATCATCATTATATAATATTAGGATCTTAGATCACCCTCATCATCATCATCATCATTTACATACTTCCATATTTGTAATCATATCCATGAAAATCATAGCTTAATCATAAAAAATTATGGTAAATTATGGGTTCATGAACAATTGAAGTTAAAATTATGAAATTTAATGAAAATCGTGTGAGATCAATGCAATTGAAATCAAATTGAATCATCAGTAAAAGATCCCATATCAATTCACAAGCCTTAGTGAACATATACTTGAAATTCCTTGTAAATCAATTGAAAATCATGCAATTCATGTGATTCATACTCAATTAAGTAAAATAATCATAATCCAAACAATTGAAGTAGAATAATGAAAAGCCCTTAAATGTCATGTTTGAACTTTGAAGAAAAGTGTGTTTGGAATTGGGCTCCATGGATGAAGCCCTACATATCCTAATGGAGAAATCTTAGAAACTTAGATGAATTGACCTTAATTATCCCTTGACCAAAATCGAATCCCTAGTTCTTCAATGGAGGTTCTACTTAAGAGAGAAAACTTAGAATTTAGGAGAGATTTTGAGAGTGAATGGGCTACGATGAGAGTAACATTAGTTTTATTAGTTTTGAGGTGGTTAGGGTAGTTATTAGGTCAAAATGATATAGCTTAGGAGTTAAACGGGTTGAAAATGGCCAAAAAGCCCTTTATTAATTTCTGCCAGGCCCATCTATGAGTAGGGTTTACGAGTCATAAACTGGAGTATGACTCGTAATTCAGGGGTTTCGTCTTATTGAATTTGGCCTTTGAAATAGTCTTTGATCCTCACTTTATGAGACCATTTTATGATCCATAATTTTATTGACAGGTCATATAATCTCATCATATATAGATCCCATAATTAGGAAAATTTCAACTTCCCAAGGCCCCTACAACAACACATATCTACGAGCCATAGTTCCAAATATGACTCTTAGAATGTCCTTGTACAGTGACTTCCAGTGTTCAAAATTTTCCAAGTTTCAAGACCTCATCTACAATCCATATTTATGGGCCGTAATTCAAACTATGACTTAAAAGAGCCCTTCATAACTTCACTTCCAAAATTCTAGAATCCCTCCAAGGCACTCACCCCATACCACGAGGCCTATCTATGACCTGTAGGACAAACCACGAGTCATAGATTGGCTCATACTATTAGACCAGTTCAAAATTTTTTTTTAATTTTCCATTTTCAAGCCTTTCCATCTACGGGGTGTTACAATATCTCTCCCTTGGGATTATTTGTCCTTGAATGAGACAAAAGTAAACTTGAGTAGAGTAGAAATATAACTAACTACCCAGCATGAATGCAAAATGCAACTTAAAACATCAATTTCATAATATCATCAAACTTATTCATTAAATGTCATGTGAAAATAGTCTTATGATCAGGCATGCATGAAATAGGACAAGGGAAAATGGATATGTGCGAATTCAGAGGAATATTTCATATTTAGGTGCCTTAGGCTTGAATAGAGGAAAAGAGGTAAGAATATCATTCCATCATGTCTGTCTTTGCTTCTCAAGTAGCACTCAACTTGTTGATTCCTCTATAATACTTTGACAGATGGAACTTCTTTATTCCTCAATCTCTTCGCTTGCCGATCTAAAACCTCAATCGATACCTCTTTATAGGTCAAACTCTCATCAAGTCATATCCTTTAGTGGCACAATGAAAGTTGAATCACCCAAGAATTGCCTCAACATCGACACATAAAACATCGGATGAACCATAGCTAATTCTATTATCAAACTAATTCATAAGCCACCTTCCCAACTCGTTTCATAATCAGTAAGGTCTCACATATCCAGGACTCAACTTTCTTTTTTTCCCAAAATGTATTACATCTTTCATAGGGGAAACCTTCAAATAGACCCAATTACCTTCATCAAACTCAGGGCACATCTCAGCTCATGACATACTATAATGACCCGACCTAAGGGCCTAGTCGTCACACGATGAATGAGATACCTGGAGGTACCTCACCCAAGCCATCTTAAATATCTTAAGCATTCATAGGCATTGACATAAAGATAATATAGAAAACTACGAGGAAACGAGGCTAAGGGCCACAAGCTTAAACCATAATAAATTAAAAGAACTGGATACCATTATAGCACATGTGTCCAACAATACCTCTAACATAAACTTGGCGGGGGCTAAAACATGTTCAAGCTCACCCTCAAAATACAATCATAGTAAAAGGAATTATACAACTAAAAACTAAATTATCTTAATACATCAAACTAGAAATAACACTAGGATGTCATCCCTGAACTAGAGGACTCACCAACTTCTGCTGGGACACTCTGCTGCTAGCCACGTAGAGGATATCGAGGAGCATTGGTCCCTACATGGTTAAATCATATAGGCATAGAAGTATGCGTTAGTACTTTGAATGTATTGGTATGTAGGTATGTAAAACATGACATGGAAACCGTGATGAAATAATTCATACTAAGTCTTAGGCTAAAATCAAACATTTACAAGGACATTAGTAACTCATAATCAAGCCAATATCAGTTAAACATAAAGAGGCATGGATGAACATAGTCATGAATAAGGAAATCATATAAACTTGGAACATGCATACAGGTGATTATTTAAACATTTTGCTTTAGCCATGGGACATGAGATAATGCATATGAGAAACAAAGAATTTACTCTTACTTGAATGCATGATGAGGCACATAGACTTAGATTAGTAAGAAAATGCATGTTGTTATTAACAATTAAAATATTATCATCCTTGGGTGAACAATACATCACTTTACATAAAAGGCTATTTTATTATGCAAGGAACATTAATAGTCACAATGGAGCCCATTTTTCAGACTTGAAGACTTAGTCATATACCTTTAGAAGAAATACCATTTGAACTTGTGAAACAATGAATCATAGGAGCTTTAAAACAACTCTGAACATAATATGAAGAAACCATAATAAATCATCACAAAAGGGAACCTTGGGAACATGAGGAGAACATGAACATATGTGAGAGCAACCTTTAACCGACATAAACCATGTAAGCTAAGACATTGTATCCCGATGTTTCCCCTACACCTGAAGAAACGGGGAGACCACTTGCCAAGGTGACCTTCTAAAATGCCTAAGGGGATCCACTAAAGCCTACATTGAGCAACCTCTACTATTGGCTGGTCTAGAAATCAACCTTTACTAGTAGGTGACTCCTATTTCCTATGGTGGAAGGCAGTTATGAGACAATGGAATTCTACTCGGTGGAGCTTCCGCATTCATCCTAAGGTCAACTCGGTGCTAAGTAAAACTCTCACGAAATAATCATAAGTATGAATTATGGAATTATTAGTGGAGAGGTATTTTATTAACCAGTCCCATAAGCATTTTGAACATTAATCATCATCATAAGGATAGCTCCTAAATCTTGTCTATGCCTCTACTAACGGGCTACCATTATCTCATAATCATAGTTAGGTGAGAGAACTCACACTTCTATCATTCATTCATTCTTGACTTCAATATCATTCTAAGAGCATGTCATGTCATGGGATATCTCATGATGCAATGCACGAAAACATGTAAATTAGCTTTAAGATCTTGAAACTTGAAGGAAATATGCCTACTCATATGTATCCATGACAACCAACCCATACATGAAGTAACCCATTAACCAATTCACAAACCCATTACTTGAAATCAACAAGATACATGAGTCAATACACCAATTTATAAAATTCATGTGATTTAGACTTTATTCATATATTATAATAATAATAATAATAATAATAATAATAATAATAATAATAATAATAATAATAGTGATAGTGATAGTAATAGTGATAGTGATAGTGATAGTGATAGTGATAGTGATAATGATAATGATAATGATAATAATAATAAAGAAAATGTGAATCTAAGTAAAATGAAGCAACCCTCCATCAACTTCATGATCCAAAATTCTATAAGTGAGGAAAAATCACAATTAGTCATGGAATCATGATAATTACTAGCTATTTTTATATAAGAGTAGTAGGACTCACCAATTTAAAGAATAATTTAAGGAAACCATCAAATATCTTTAAAATCCTAACTTCCATAATATAGGAATTCAAGACATACCATCGCTTCTAAGAAATTAAATATCACTTCATAACAATATAGGCTAACTAACATCGATAAATTCATGATATAAGTCTTTAGAATCATAATATGAAAATCCATGAAGAGTTCCATTCTTGAAATTAAAGAATGGAGTAAAAAATAAATTGGGTCTCCATGGGTGAAAAGAACCCATGGATGAAACCACAAACTTTAACCGAAGATCTATGGAGAAATCACGAACTTTGGTGAAGAAGTTCCAAAACCCTAGTCTTGCCTTAAATAAAGAATCTTGGGAGGTTGAGAGGATATTTGGAAATTATATTTTGAAGAATGATTTAGGAATGGGGGTAAATTGGGAGTATAAAACTAATTTGGGGTGTAATAGAGGCCAAAATGACATAGCATTGGGCTTAGGTTGTGAGGAAAAGACTACAATTCCCTTTTCAAAATCGACTGGATTGATTCTACAAAAGCCTGTTTAGGGGCCGTAAGTCAATCCATGGCTCATAGGGTGGATCATATGTGCAGGCAACCTGACAGTGCTTCACTAAAATGAGCGTAACTTTTTTATCTGAATTCCGAATAAGGTGAAATCAGTTGCGTTGGAAAGATAATTGAAAGAGCTTTCATTTGGTAGGTCATCCAAAATCTAATTCATTGTGTGCTAAGAGATATGATAATTTAGAGTAGACACATATATGAACTCGTGCTAGAACTTAGACGATTTGGAATCATTTGCACTCGATTTAATGTGAGAGGGGCTTGGAATTACATGAAGGGTCATGGAGGGCTAGATAAGGCTATTAAGGGTATAAGGGAATAGGAAGGGTTAAAAATACCCTTAATATATCTGGCAGCTTAAACCACGACAACCAGTTTACGAGCGGTACGAATAAGCACGACTCATACTATTATCAGGAAACCATTATTTTTGGACCCAAAACATGAACCATCTTACGAGACATATATGGACTTACGGGTCATGGTTGGACGCATAGAGTCCTTCCAGACTTGGCCATTTTTGTCATACTCTTGGTCTCTATCTTTGAAGGGATTCTACGGGTCGTATAACGCTTTATAAGCCATGCTGTTGGTTTGTAAATCACTTTTTTGAAACTCCAATTTCCTTCAAGTCAAGGCCCTCAATTAACAGACCTAACTACAAGCTATAACTCCTTGTACGAGTCGTAAGTTTTCCTTATCCAATAACTCCAGGTCATTTTTCATGCCAAGTTTTCTGCATTCTTAGGCTCCAAAATCGGGGGTCGTTACACATACTCTGAGAAACTTGAGGGAGAGAATCTTAGGAAGAAGAGGATGGGAGATTTCAAGGGGGATCATTTTGAGGGAGGTTTCCAAGCTACCAAAGGTGACCATTTTCAACAACGCCATAAATTCTAAGGTCAAGGGTCGTCAAATGGTCCAAATCAAAGGTTATCCAATAATAGGGTGCCAAATCCTAGAGTTCAAGGTGGTAATAGTGGTCCAACGTTCCCTAGGTGTTGAAAGTGTGGGAGGAACCATGGTGGTAAGTGCTTAAGAGGGTTGGGTGCATGTTTCGGTTATGGTAAGCTAGGCCATAAACTTACGGATTATCCAAATGCTTCAAACAAATATAAGGATGGTCATCCTCAAGAACAAGGTAACAATGGAGGTCGAGGGGCACAAGGAGGCCAACATGGAGGTGATCCCCACCACAATTGGTTTTATGCTCTAAAAGGGAGGCAAGGGGTGGATGAGGCGCCTGATGTCGTCATCGGTATGTTAAAGGTTTATGATTATGATTGTACGCTTTATTGGATATCGATGCCACTTGTCTTTCATTTCCCTATTCCTTGCTTTTAAGTTTAACATTTCCCCCGTGATGTTATGTGAACCCTTTTCCATGTCTACCCTGTTTGGGAGACTAGGTGTTGCCCCACATTCATTTTGCATAAAATCTTACCTTGTGATTTTGTTGAACTTAACATGGTAGATTTTGATATTATCCTTGGGATGGGTTGGTTACATGCATATCATGCTTCTATTGCTTGTAAAATTCATTAAGTTAAGTTCCAATTCCCTAATAAACCCGTTCTTGAGTGGGAAGGTCAGATACAGTGGTTAACAATAGGTTTATCTCTTGTCTTAAGGCTAAAAAATTGATTGTTAAGGGTTCCATCTATCATTTTGTAAGGGTTAGAGAAGTTGAGTCCAAATTTCCTTTTATTGAGTCTATTACGGTGGTCAATGAGTTTCTTGATGTCTTTTTCAATGAACTCCTCGATGTTCCTCACAAATAGAAATAGATTTTGGTATAGACCTCCTCCCCCATACCGAACCTATCTTTATCTCTCCTTACCATATGGCCTAGTAGAATTGAAAGAGTTAAAGGATCAAATAAAGGACTTCTTGGAAAAAGGCTTTATTAGGCCTAGAAAATCACCTTGGGGTGCACCAATATTGTTTGTGAGGTAGAAGGATGGCTCGCTTAGAATGTGCATCGACTACTGGCAGATTAACAAAGTCACCATAAAGAACAAATATTCCCTATCCCAGATAGATGACTTATTTAACCAATAGCAAGGGGCTAGTCATTTCTCAAAGATCGACCTTTGGTTTGGATACCATCAATTGAGGGTGAAAGAGTGTTATATTCCCAAAATGGCCTTTCAAAAAAGATATGGGGATTTTGAAACTGTGGTAATATCTTTTGTCCTAACCAATGCTTCAACAATATTTATGGATATCACAAATAGAGTCTTTAAGCCCTACTTTGATATGATTATGGTGTTATTCATTGATGACATCTTGATTTATTCCCGAAGTGAAGAAGAACACAAGAGAATTTAAGGGTGGTATTGCAAACCTTGAGGGAAGAAAGGTTATTTGTAAAGTTTGACAAGTGTGAATTTTAGTTGAAGGAGGTTGCACTCCTTGGGCATGTGGTGTCAGGTGAAGGGATCAAAGAGGATCCTAAAAAGACGAAAGCAGTGAGAAATTGGCCTAGGCCCTTGACTCTAATGGGTATTTGGAGTTTTTTGGGGCTTAGTTAGGTGCTACTGGAGATTTATTGAGGGTTTTTCTTCAATAGCTTCCCCTTTGTAAAAGGTAATGCAAAAGAAGGTAAAATTCATTTGGACCAACGAATATGAAAAGAGTTTTCAAACATTGAAAGATAAGCCTACATCCGCTCCTATTTTGACTTTACTGGAAGGGTTAGAAGGGTTTGTGGTCTATTGTGATGCTTCAAGAGTCGAGTTGGGGGTGTATTAATGCAAGTTGATAAGGTCATTGCCTATGCTTCTAGGCAACTAAAATTGCATGAGTGCAACTATCCTACTCATGACCTTGAATTAGCGGCTGTAGTATTTGCTTCAAAGATATAGTGCCACTATTTGTATGGGGTTCATGTGAATGTATTCACCGATCAAAAATGTCCTCAATATCTGTTTTCCCAAAGAGACCTCAATTTGAGCCAAAGGAGATGGTTGGAACTCCTTATAGACTATGACATGAGTGTCCATTATCATCCAGGCAAATCCAATGTTGTAGCCGATGCCCCAAGTAGGGTATCCATGGAGAGTGTGGTTCAAGTTGGGGATGGGAAGAAGGAGTTGGCAAAAGAAGTTCATCGATTGTCTAGGTTGGGCATTAGATTGGATGAAGCTAAAAATGAATGTGTGGTGGTTATAGATGGTGCCAAGTCTTCTTTGATTGAAGAGGTCAAATCCAAGCAAGACCTTAAAGCCCCCTCTTTGTTGGAATTAAAAGCATTGGCAAAAGAGGGCAAGGTAGAGGTTTTTTTCCAAGGGGGAGATGATGTCCTTAGATACTAAGATAGGTTGTGTGTGCCAAATATTGATGGATTGAGGACTCAATTTTGTAAGAAGCTAATAACTCATCCTATTCCATTCACATCGATTCCACCAATATGTTTAGGTATTTGAGAGAAGTATATTGATGGGGCGATATTAAATGAGACATTGCAAGGCTTGTAGCTGAATGTCATAATAGCAAAAAAGTCAAAGCTGAACATCAAAGGTTTGGGGAAGGGGGGGGGGTCTATCATAAGACATTGAGATACCCACTTGGAAGTAGGAAGAGGTCAACATGGATTTTGTGGTTGGTTTGCTAAGGACCAGGATGCATTTTGATTCCATATGGGTTACGGTTGATAGGATGACAAAATCAACTTATTTTCTATCGGTTAAAATAACTTATGATGCTGGGGATTATGCTAAACTATTTATCCATGAGTTAGTTATAT
>JAPFFP010000094.1:4447097-4481977 GCA_026153255.1 Solanum medicagineum | reverse complement strand
TCCCCACCCCACCCCCTTCCTTTGGGGAGATAAGTAGGTTAATCAACTCAAATTGCTTGAATTTACTCTAAGTCTACCATATACCCTGTGGGTTCAATACTAACCTTGGTTAGATTATATATCTTGACATTGACCATTTTAACTTTCAAAAATGAGGTGTAGCTTTGGCGACATCAGCCACCTGCCCGTGGTCAAAGAGTATCACGGTGCCATGTCCTTGCCACCTACCCGTGGTCAAGGGAATATAAGATATGAAATCCCACCTTGCCTCTTACCCGAGTCAATGGTGTGGTACCAAAGTGAAGCATAATAAGGGATGTTACAAGCCACATACAACAGATGTAAAATCAATGATACAATCCAGATATGCATGTAACATATAGAATGGCATCAAAACAGGAATATCAATACATGAATCTCATATAATCATATGCACATAGAGGACAATATCAAAAATGTCACAATTAATGACCAAACCATCCTCGTGTCTCCGATCATCATAATCCTATCAATAGTTAGGAATATCAACAACAGTGGACCTTACTCGTCCTAAATATGCAAAAATGTCGGTGATATTGGACCTTACTAATCCAAATTATACAAGAATATTAATAATATCGGACCTTACTCATCCCAATTATACAAGAATATCAATAATAGCATATCTTATTCATCCCAATTATGCATATAAATCACAGGAATATTTCAACAGCCATCAATTACCACATAATTACCCTAATGGTCTCGCATGTCTCATATTATCACATTTCATCCAAAATCATCATAATACTAAAGATTTTGTCTCAGTTCATAGACAAAATCAAGGTGTACATCACAAATTGGCTCAATCAGCATCACATTCATATTTACAATATAAACATGATCAATAACTCAAATTCATTCCCAAAAAGGTTAGCAAACCTACCTTAATGCCAAAATCGTACTCGGACAAGCTTTTGATCAACTCAATCCATAAATCGATTCCCCAAATTGATCAACCACTGTCAACTATAGAAACTCATCAAGAGAAACGTTTTGATACACATATTGGCACAAATTAGGCTTAGGGGCAAAATGGTCAAATTTAGGGCTAAAATCCAAAGTTTTCGTATCTAGAAAATAACATTAAAATAAAGCTATACATGAAAGATAAAGTTCATGGGTGAAAATCCCACTAAAATCATGTTTAAATTAAATGAGAAATCAACATTCAAAATTTGAAAATCATAGTCTAAAAACTTCAATTTTACGTTTTCAATTTTATGAATTTAAAGACAAAATAAAGATTAAAATCATGAAAAATGATTAGTTTAGTGATAGAAATACTTCCCAACAAAAATGTTCGAAGGCCTTTCTTCAAAATTGCCTCAAAGAGCTTGGAAGTTCGAAAACGAATTAAAAATGATGTTTTACGAGTTTAAAATTGTACAATAACAAATACTCTCTGCGATTGCAGACATGGAACCGCAAATACGGGTGTCAAAATAGCCAATCCTCTGCAAACACATGGAAAGAAGTGCGAACACAAAAGTCTAGGAGACCTACACCAGATATCAGCAAATACCATCAAGCCAAGTCCAATTCCCTACTCGGAATGGACCCCTTGAAACTCTTTAGAATCAGCATTTCACAAACTTTATATGTATCCATACTAGAAATGGCCATCCAGACTCAACAATATCATCAGAATTAGTTTCATGGCCTCCTCGCCATATTTACCAATGCAAGTTGATAAAAGTTGTTTAAAACATAAAATACCAAAATTGCCCTTGGCAACTCCAAAAATTATTACGAGATCATTTCTAGCATTAGTTTCGCCATTTGAAACTACTAGAACTATCGGGATTTTAATTTGAGCTTTCAAACTCCTAACGTTGACAAAGTCAAACTTTGGTTCTAGACACAACTAAAATCAAAATTTTGGGCTTAAAAACCTCATTTTAACTCCAAATCTAGTTTTGTAACTTCTCATAGTTAAGTTTCAACATTCCGGAGCTAAATATAATCAATGGACCGATCTAACCTCTGATACTTAGGATAACATAAAAACTCACTTTTTCAATAACTTAAACTTTCAAAAATGCCAAAATTCACATTTTCAACTTTTAAAACTTAAGATTTCTGTTCCAACCATTCAAAAAGTTCAACATAGACCCAAAGCAACTTACAAAAGGGTAAAATAGTAATTTTCACAGATAAGGCAAAAAAAATGACCAACTAGATCATTACAATTTCTATATACCCATTTAGCTAAGACAAACTCACAAATCAGCGGAGAAAGTAGAAAAGGCTCTAACAAGACTTTAGAATTGACAACGAACCTCATAGCAACATAAGGAGCGATAAAAGACAAATTTACCCATAGGATTAATGAAGCATACACATCAAAATAGAAAACTTGTAACATACTCATGATCATATTAAATGAAGGCTCTTGATCCAGTTGATTGTAAATAGCATACAATTTGATTTGACATGGACTACCACAATAAATAAATGGAATACCATACTAAATCAAGACATCCAAAGAAGCAAAATATCCTTACGAATGACAAACTCTACCCTTGCTAGCATGTAAAAGGCAATCCATCACCATGTGACTGTCTTTCCAACCCCAAAACAAGTATCAGCCCCTTCTATGAATTTTCCCAAATAGCAGTTTTCATACTTTTGGCTAGTGGCGATAGAAGACCTACGCGAATCACCTCCTTGAGTTTAGAGTTAGACACTCTACTCTTGTTGAGCTTTTAACTCAAAGCATTAAATGGATTAGAACAAAAACCTTTTGCAAAAATTGTGGATGACCACTATCTTTATCAAGCCTTTAATGAGAATAACTACTACTATTCGTCCATGCCCTCTTAGACTCCCTAACCCTATCTTTAAGCTTTTCTTCCTCAATTTGCTCTGCATGCATTATCAACCTTGAAATTTCCATTTTTTTCTAGAATTGAAATCTTATATTACATTCATTGGTGATCAAATTCAGCACTCCAAAACAAAACTTATGGACACGATCTTGAGAGTTGACCACCATAGCCGAAGTCCACTTAGGCTATCGAGTGAACTTCAAGGTATATTCCCACACACTCATGCTTTCTTGTTTCAATTTGATGAATGCAAATAATTTATCCTCCCTTAACTCTAGAGGAAAGAAACAAACAAGAAAGCACCCTCAAAATTTTCTTAATCTAATGAACCTACATCAACCCTCTTATCCTTCCATTGGTTGAACTACACTTGAGCAACTCCCTTCAATTAATAAGCATCCAAGTTTCCTTTATCCACTAGAGTCACCTCTACTATATCCATTATCTTTTAGATCTCATTGAAAAATTTTTGTCAATATTAATCCATCTTAGAACCATTGACTTCCACAGAATTTATCCTCATCAAGTGTCAAACCTTAGTTGCAATTATACTTCCACTCAAGTTCACAGGAGCTACAATCTCATAGTTGTCTTGAGTCATCGTGGCTTGTGCAAGTATTTGAAAAGCATCCCTAAATATGGTATGTGAGACTTGCATGACCAAAGCATAGACAAAAGTTTGAGATGCTTGTTTCCTTTTATCTTAATTCACGTTCCTTCTCAACAAAGCACTTCTCATAGGTATGATTCTGAATCGCATTAAACATGGGTTAGAAGGAAACCTTATAGAGTTCAACTTTATTGCACCACTTAAAATAATGAAAAAATTAAAGTGTTTCTTAAATGTCTCATAGCCTATTATTTATAAATGTGGAACGTTTTACATCCATGAACAAGACTTTACTTAATGCAGCTTTCAAACACCCTAGGATACTTGAACTCGATGCTCTAATACTATGTTTTCATGACTTAAGCCTAACCATAGTCATAACACTGTACTCAAAATTTTGGGATATCCTAACAGAACTACATGGCATGACATAATCATACTAAATATAAAGAACAACATAAAGCAAAAGTAATAGAGTAGTTTAAACCACCCCATGATTTAAAATATCAAGTTTGAAATGAGAACATCAGTGGAACATCTACACATAGGTCCAATAACCTCTACTACTTATAGATAAGTTACTAAGACAGACCCTACCTAACTCAACGTCTGAAACTAAAAGCAAAACAAGATCTAAAAAAAGAAAATTATAAAATGTTTGTCCTAAAACATGAAGACTTACCAATGCCAAAGGCTAACAAGATCCAATACTACCCACATGCTTGATAAGAAACGTCTGCACCTGTATAATACAATAATATAGGAAAAAGATATGTGTTTAGTACTATAAAATGTACTAATCATGCAAGAAATGAAAGATAAGTCATAAATCATGGTATGTAATGGCACATTTATAAAGCATGACAAAATCTCATTTAAGACATAATAGTATATATGAACATGGTCAATGAATCTCGAGAACGTAGTGAAAATCTTGAAAAAATATAAGTCATAAGAAAACACACTCATTTGTGGGATATCAATCTTAACCACCAACAACACCATGTGAGCCATATCATGAAATTCGGTGTACCTCCTATACCAAAGGTCAGTTACCAACATAGACTCCGCATCATTTCATAGACGTTATTTGTAGATCCATTAGTTAAAAGACAATCTATGGGGACACATAATTTGGGAATAGAGATTGCTACTTAGAGATTTCCTTATTAATCCTTCACCTTAAATCCCTAGCAGTACGAAATCAAATTCCAACAGAATAAATAAAGTCAACTATCAAGTCATAACATCTGAAAAGATAATAATTAACTACCAATCCATGTCATAAAGTTATAAGCATAGAGTGACTCCTTTAGATCATGATTTGCATAATGTGAGAAAACTTTTCAGTATTATGAATCCATAATTAGGTGAGAAACAAAAATTAATTTATATAAATCCTCTCACAATCATTGATACCAAGCTTGGAAGCATACTTTGAATATAATTAATCACTTTCTTAGAATATATACATGTATTTTCATCAAATTATGATCATCGTTCATAGTGAAGAACTATGATATATTACATAGGTTCATGTAAAATCAACTATAAATCATATACATTAGTAAATCTTTGTCTGATTAAGCAAAATAACATCATTTTGAATCATAATTAAAAAGACCCACGAATATTGATATAAACCATAGGTGAATTATGTAGAATTTTTTTTTACAGATTTGAGATTCTTCGGGGACCAATGGATGAAAGGAATTGATAGGAAATTCTCACATAGTTTATACAATTTCATACTTGGAACTTAATTAGGAGAGTTGATCTTGACGAAACCCTAGCTTGTTCTTTCTTGACATAAGAGAGAGTTTTTGAGAGAAGACCTTTTGTAAGGACCCAAATTTTGTGAGAATTTATCGATGCTTAAATTATGTTTCCAGAGGTGTGTGACCCATGGGGAATACTTGTGTATGGATTTGGGTGGTGTAAGAAAGGAATTGAGGCTTAGTGGCCCTCTAGGAAACCTACCACGAGTCATGGTCCTCACTACTAGTCATGGAAGGGGCCCTTGGAAAGTTCCCTAGCCTTCCCGCCAAAAACATGGCTAAGGTAGGCACCACATGGGCCCTGCACAGCCGTGCAAGGTGATGTCGCCCAAGTTACACCTCATTTTCGAGGAAAAAGCTCTTGATGTCAAGATATAGAACCTAACCAAGGTTATGATTGATTCCACAGGGAATATGTAGACTCAAGAAATCTCACCATTATGCAATCCGAGTAATTAACCAACTCAATTCTACAAAAGGGGGGTTTGCAATAGTCAATGAGAAAACAAACTAAACTAACTTCATGAGAGAAAAAATCAATAATCGGGAGCAACTAGGGTATTGTGTTCCCCATGATTCCCCAAATCAGTATCACTGAATATCCTAATTCTTGTCTAGTGTATAGCATGTAGGACAGTAATTTAAGTTCACCAAGCCCTTTGGTCAAAGGTGAGAGGCGAATTTCATTATCAAACTTGGCCCATCTCAATAGTGTGCATTACTAACCATTACCAATTAGTCCCAGTACAACCTTCCCTTGATCCAATTTGGTTGATTAGACGAGAACGCATCAATCAAATCCTGTTAGTTAATCTCTTTTCCTATTTATTACTACCTTGTTCCAGTCAATAGCACTAGGCAAGTTCTAATATTGGCCACCACTAGAAAACATGCAAAATGAAGAGAGTTAATTAATACATGCATATACACCTTCAAAGAATTGTGAATTTATCAAGTTTAACTTTGTTAGTTCTTCATGGTTCCCATAATCCTAGTTGTGGATTTAGCTATTCCTGCTATGTGTAGAAAAAGAGATTATGAATTGAGAAGACATAATTAAACACTTATATAATAGATTTAAGAACAAGAAATCCAACATCAAGTAGAATCACAAGCTTTAAAATCAAATTCAACCAAAAGTAATCTCAAAGACTGCCTTACAATTTTCTCTGTCAAAATATTGAGTTCTCTGAGTACTAACCTAAAACTAATCAAAACTGGTGAGAACTCTTGAAAAATAACCTAAAAGACCTATTTATAATTATTAAAAACAAGTCCTAAAAATATTAGAAAAATTGGTCGGCACGCCATACGAAAGGTACTTTACAACCCGTATTGTCTTCTACGTCTCGTAGTTGGGGTTTCGTAATTAGCTGCTAGAATTTTTGACTACACTTTTACGACACCCCTTTATGACTCCTAAAGTGGTTTAAGATCCGTAAATGGAGCTTCATCTAATAACTTTCCTACAAGTCCACTTCTCTGATCCTCAAGGCATGAAAGGTATTCTACGACTCGTAAACTGCTCCACAACTCGTGTGCATGTTCGTAGATTTCAACTTTAGCAAATAGCCCCTCACTGGAAATCCTCAAGAAACCTATCTACGACTCATAGAATGCTCTACGACCCATAGAAGGTCTCATACAATAGCAAAAACTAGCAACTTCTGTAATATTTCCCCAAATCATGGCCAACCTGTAATCCTGCAAATCTAAACATGAAAACACATAAAACCCACAAATATCGCATTGAGAACAAATAAAATCCTAAGTTTTAAGAATTAAAAGTATTGAATTTCGGCAGCACATCAACACCCTCAAATTAAAATTGTTGCTTGTCCTCAAGCGACGGACTCAATCTATATAGATATTACAGTAACATAAAGACCTCAACTTAATGGTATACATCATATACATCTCAGACTAAGATACCTACACCAACTTTCCAAAGCAGGATTAGATAGCTATTTAACAAATCAATGAAAATCGATGCATGTGACAATACAACTATGACAAGTAAGGTATTACCAATGATCTACAATCACTAAACAAGTCTAGTGCTAACAATGTAATGCAAGTCCATCACAAAAAGAAGTTCCATATTTGACACTCAATGATGTTTTCATATTTGACCTTGGGACTATGCAGAAACACTCACTCTCAAAAAAGTTATTCATGCATGATGCATAATACCATAGGCTTGCCCCTATACTCATGACACAGACCTTCAACTAATTAGACTAGGATCACTTTAGGACTTTATAGGCTTGTAACATAGGCTCAAGGGCCTTTGGGTAGGGTATTTTGGGAAAATAGTGACTAAAGACCCTCCCTGAAACTACTTTATTCTACAGTTTCTCCCCACCAACTTTGCTACTTTCACCTTATTATCCCTTTTTCCTATTTCAAGCTTTTTGGGGGCTTTCTTTTCATATTTCAGCTTTTTGCCTTGTTTTTACACTTCACTTTGCTCTTTAGCTCACTCTAAGGCATCACCTGTTTTTCTTGCACCTAGTACATGATTGTTCTCCTTCTTCTCTATATTCCTAACTCACCCCCCTTACGTTTGTATTTTATCATGAAACCAGCCACCCTCAACTTACGCATTTTGCCTGTATTGGGGTGCACAATATCTATCCTCTGAACCAGGGCCGCTTTTGGTAGCTACCCTTAACTTAGGTTTTTCTCCTCAGTCAAGGTACACAATGTTCAAGGAAAGATCAGGGCCAATTTCATGATTTTACAACTAATAAGGCTAGGTTAGTTAGGTGTTTCAAAGACTAAGTACATGTTAGGCTCAAATATTTAGAATAAGGGATATATCATCAATTTAGTTTGTTAAGTTTAGGCTAAAGTGGACTATTTAAGAACAATGGCCTAAGATCCTTTCCTAATCCAATTAATTTACAATCTAACTTAGAGTTATAAGGCAAGTTCTAAATTAGCATAAAACACATGAATTTATCAACTTATGCTCACACTCACATGGCATTGCATACATCATCAACAAAAGGACTTACAAATCATGATTTTTATCTCAACATACCCTCATCAGAACAGATATTGTTAAACGCCTAAACATGCATGGTTCCTATCTAACTACTTAATCAAAATTTTTGGTGGGTATCATTTTTCAAACAAAACATAAAAACATGTTATATGCCTCAGGTATTGGTACTATATACTAGAAATATTATCTAAATATCCTAAATGCCGGTTCAAAAAAATTAAATATCCACGGGGAAAAGAACACAAGCAAGAAAACCCCGAGATTAAAAATTGGGGTAGTTATGGACCCAAGCTACTCAGACTTCACTAAGGCCCATAACTACCGAAACTCCATCAAAAAAGATGTGCATTATCCCCAGTGCGCAAGATCAAAATAAAATAGAACATAAGGAGTCAAAAACATACCTAGGCGCCTAAGCGCCAGGGTTTACCTTGGGTTGCCTCCCAAGCAACGCCTGATTTATTATCAAAAAATGAAATAGATGGCTGGAGTACTCAGACTTCCTCTAGCTTTTATGCTCCCTTATCGCCGAACTTTGCCTCCTTCTAGCGCCCATCAGTCTTCTTTCAATCTAGAGTTGTAAAGCTAGTCATCACGCCTCTTTGAACCTGATCTAGTTATAATGACACAAGTCCGAACTGTCGATTGAGTTGCTTGATTGTCATCGAGTGTTGTTTAACCTTATCATTTATCTTGGCAATGTTGGACTTGATCTCCTTCAAAGTTTCACCTTGGGTGTCTTCCTCTTTAACAACAGGTCAAGCATCCCCTCGATTTTAGAGCTCCTCTCTCCCATATCATAATTGTGGGAGTGCACGTGATGACTAATCATGCTACCAGACTTGGAGTGCTCATGCTTGGTGTAGTGCTTTCCCTGAATGTCATCTGGATTAGTTGTCTCTTGTGTCTGCTTCATTAGCATCTCCATATTAGCTCTGTTTTCAACAAGCATCCGAAGGATCTCCGCATTTATTTTTTCTTGGTCAGAGCTTATATCAGTAATGCCTACATGGCTAGTTGGATGTTCTTTTATGGGCCTACGCATATGGTTCAGTTTAGCTACCCTATTCTATTGATTCCACTGGTAAGCATTGGCATTGAAATCCTGAGGCTCTTAAAGTCCTCCAAAGAAGGTGGGTTCTCATTCATATCGTCATCATTATTGTTCCTATTTAGCACTGCATTGGTCGCATTATTAGCATTGTCTTGGGACATTCTTCTTATAGTTCGGTGGATCTCTGGATCAAATGGAGTTAAGGGATTGCCTTGACTCCGAATGTTGGCATACACTACTCGTACACCCTGCAAAGAAATAAAAATAACAAACAAAAGTAAAATAAAGGGACCTAAATTACTAATGAATTTTACTAATTCTAATCATATTCCCCGGCAACGGCGCCAAAATATTGATGTCACCCAATTTACACCTTCTTTTTAGAGGATAAAGCGGTCGCTGTCGAGATATAAAACCTAACCAATGTTACGGTCAAACCCGCAGGGAATATGTAGACTTGAGAAAACTCACCAATAAGCAATCCGAGTAATTAACTAACTCAATTCCCCAAAACCCGGGGGTTTGCAATAATCAATGACAAAATAAACTAAACTATCACGAGAGAAAAAATTAATAATAGAGTGCAACTAGGGTATTGTGTTTCCCATGATTCCTCAACTCAATATCACTGGATATCCTAATCCTTGTCTAATGTATAGCATAGAGGATGGTAATTTAAGGTCACAAAGCCCTTTGGTCAAAGGTGAGAGGTGAATTTTACTATGCGACTTGGTCCATCTCCATAGTGTGCATTACTAACTATTATTTGTTAACTAATCTCTTTTCCGATTCATTACTACCTTGGTCCAGTCAGTAACACTATGTGGGTTCTATTGTTGGCCACCACTAGAAAACATGCAAAAGAAAGAGAGTTAATTAAAACATGCATATACACCTTGCAAGAATTGTGAACTATCCGGTTTAACTTTATTAGTTCTTCATGATTCTCATAACCATACTTGTGGATTTAGCTACTCATGCTATTTGTAGATGAAGAGATTATAAATTGAGAAAATATAACGTAACACTTACACAATAGATTTAAGAACAAGAAATCAAACTTCAAGAAGAATCACAAGCTTTCAGAAATAATTCAACCACAAGTGTTCTCAAAGATTGTCTTACAATTTTCTGTCTCAAAATATTGGGTTCTCCGAGTACTAACCAAAACTAGCGAGAGCTCTTGAAAAATAACCTAAAAGACCTATTTATAATAATTAAAAATAATTCCTAAACAAATTAATAAAAGTGGGCAGCACGCTATACGAAAGGTACTTTATGACCGTATTGTCTTCTACGGCTCATATAGTCTGGTTCTCGTAATCAGCTGCTGGAATTTTGGACTTCACTTCTACAACACCCTTTTACGACGTGTCAAGTGGTTTGTGACCCATAAAGGGGGTTTCATCTGATAACTTTCCTGTAAGTCCACTTTACTGATCCTCAGTGCACGAAATGTATTCTATGACTCGTAAACTTCTCCACGACTCATCTGCATATCCGTAGATTTCAACTTCAGCAAATAGCCCCTCATTGGAAATCCTCACAAAACCTATTTATGACTCATAGAATGCTCAATGATCTGTAGAAGGTCTCGTATAATAGAAAAATTGAGGAACTTCTATATTTTTTCCCCGAATCATGGCCATCTTGTAATTCGGCAAACCTAAACACGAAAACACATAAAACCCACAAATACGCATTGAGAACACACAAAATCCTAAGTTTTTAAGTATCAACAGTTCTATATTTTAGCAGCACATCACAAGGCTCCACAAGTTGTGGTGGGCTCATGGAATTCACCACGAGCCATGGTGAGGTGTTTCGTAAAGCCCTCGTCCTAAAATATGGTTCTAATTATTGAATCACCATCTCGGAACTTGATGCCTTCATATGGATGCCCAAATGACCTGTACGCCCTTTCAAAAACCATTTCACGTCAGTGGAATCATCCTTCATCTTGAAAATTTTTTGAGTGCCCTCACATGAGCCGTGTGGCTTCACACATGCCGTGAAGCTCTTTGACAGGACCCCTAGCAACTCTTTGGAACTAATTTTTTTAATGGCTTTCTTGTAATTTTAGTTATTTCTAATGATCATTTATGACTTTATAACCTATCTTAAACCCTTGAAAAGACTTATACTCTTCTTTTCTTATACAAATTCATTCAAAACACTTAAAACATTCAAATTATCTCATCTAAGAGCTCCTCTCAAGTGTGCCATTAGAGATTTAGCTTAGAGCTCAAGGAAGGGTCTTCTTCTTCAATCAATTTCTTCTTTATCATTCTTAATTATCTAAGATATGGGATATTTATTCATAGTCCCTTTCAACTATGAAGACCCAAAACATTTTTTACTCTTTGATTTACGAATTTCAAGCTTACTTTAAATATAGGTATTTTATTGTTGATTTGATTCAATTGAGATATGGACTATGTGTAATTGATGTTTGTAAGTGATTTAAGCCCTAATATGTTGAATTGTATTGATATTTATGAAGGTTTGATTAGGCATGTTCCTTTTAATGTTGATTTAGGCATGGATAATCTCAAGTAATATTAGTATGTGAATTTATTCATGAATTTACTTGGATTTCATCTTCTATTGTTGATTTAAGTATGAATCTCTATTTCCTATGCTATTCTCTCATCATTCTTTGGCATATGCATACATGAGCATTAGTTTTTACGAAGATTATGATGTGGGTTAAGACTCAATTATATTGATAAATATGATTTTGAGGAAAGTATGATTATGACAAGAATATGATAAAAAATATCTATGATAGCAAACTTTGGGTGTTTACACCATTATGAATACATGTGAATGAGTTATTCCTACACATGAAAGTATGAATTGAAGTATGATTTGACTTTTTAGCCCAAGTGTGCATGATTATGATGTATGTTTGGCTTTTAAGCCTAAGTATGCATGGAAATGATTAGAAAGAACTTATGCCTCTTTTGAAAGCATCTATATGTATATGTATTCTTGTGGGATGATGACTTAGCACCGAGCGAAGTCATGGGAGGAGGCTATCTCTTAGGGTCCAGTACCCAAGTCCCACAACTATGTGCCAGCATATGTATATGTTTATGCCCCTTTAAGGGATGGTTATGATATGATTTTAAAAATCCTTCTGAAATGAATGGGTCGTAAGGAAGGTAGACATTATACTGAAATGACCGAGTCATATGATATGGTGTAGATTACCTTTGGTAAATAGTCTACTCTAAGCTAATAGGAGGCTTTCATCGGGCAAAGTCATGTAATAGCTCACATGGGTTTGAGATGTCAGTTATGGTCACATCCCCACTATGTTGAAATATTATGGCATTCCATGTATCATGGAATTCATGGCATATTGATATATTACTCTTCCTTATTTATATACTTTTTTCTATATATGTGCCCTTATCATCTAATATTGAATGCAGGTTTAATGAGTTTATATATATTGCATGCCCACATACTTAGTATATTCAAATGTACTAACGCATACTTTTTGCCTGCACGATCTAACCATGTAGGGACCAAAGACTATCTTCATCCACCTCTTAATGGTTAGCTCTGATTGTAAAAGTTTTTGTGGTGAGTCATATCATTCAAGGACAAGCCACTATCCATCTACCTATTATGTTTCCTCCGCTTATGTTTTATTACCTTGAGGGTGAGCCCAGGACATGTCTTAGCTCCTATCTTATTCTATGACTTAGAGGCATTCTTAGACAACATGTAGACTCTTGATGAATTTGTTCTATGTCATGTTATTTGGTTTATGGAGATCATGACTATGGATATCTATTAAATATTAATGAGATGATGATACATTCTTGATGAGATATGGAAATGTGGAAAGTCTTAAATCCCTTCTATCCCTATAGCGTGAGTTATACTTACCCACCCCTAGTTCCTATGTGCTATGTGAATCTATGAAAATCCCTATCCTTATGACATCCCCATAGAGTGAGTCATACTTTTTCATCCATTAGAACTATGTGTTTATTTCTTCATTGCGCTTCTGAACCAATAATGTGAATGTGGATTATAATGAGGCTTGTTTGGGGACTCTCGGGTTTCCATTCGCCTTGTCACTCCTAGACACTAGGTCTGGGTCGCGACATCTTTTTAATTTTGGGATATGAGAGAATGGGAAAATATTGAAGGGTTTGGAATAGAAAAAGAACCTCAAAAATAGTCTAGATAGGTAAAAGACTAAATAACCTAGAAATAATTATCATCAGGCTTCACGAATACCATTAACAAGTTGTAGTTCCTTTTATAGTTCGTGGAATCCATCTATATAAGTCAAGCTCTATATCCTAGGTTTCTAAATCTCATGCTAGGAATAATTTTTCATGATCGATAGAATGGACCACGACTCATCTTGTCTTTTCGTGAAACCCAAAGTACTAATATCACTATCTCTAAATCTTGATTCTTGAACCTCCATTTATGGACTGTAGAATAATTTGTCTTGTAGAGTGCCTCTCGTCCTGTCTTACCTCAAAGTTCTAAAGTCTCTGAATCTCATCTATGAGTGCTCTTTCACCACCATCCCAAACCAATACTTTAGGCTTGTAAAACCGTGCAGTTCTCCTGAAATTTTCTTTCCAACTTTACAATCTTGAACACCTAGATCAATTTGGATCCCTTCTTGTGAGTGAACGGATGAATGTGATCTTTCCTATCCCAATATAAAATAATCATTTTACTAGGTCCAAGTTCTTAACAGTTTCTACTTTTTCTTTACTAATAAAGTCAACATTTTTTGAAAGGCCTTAAACTGAGATTGACACTAATTTTCAAATGATCTAGGTTTACATAGTGAATACAAAAGATTTGAGGCATGTGAATAGTGTGTATTGTGAGATTTTTCTCCATTTCAAAATTTATCACACTTTAACTGATGGTCTGTTTTTATTGAATTTGAGTCAATGTTTCAAAGGACTTAGTCTATCTGAGGTTCTGTTCCAGATCAAGTTTGATTTTAGTATGATTGTCTTGAAACTGCATACTACCTTGCATTAAGGAAACAAAATTTATGTTTAGTCATTTTAAATCTCCTTCCAGAGTTAATTGAAGTTCATTAGTAGGTTTTTTTTTTTTTTTGTTCTTGTTTTTTCTTTTGTGAACTAACTCTAGGTTCTTAATCTATTCTTTTAGACCATTGATGATGTTAGAATGAGAAATACCTTTTATTTTCAGTGTCTTGTATTCAAATCTTAATGATGCATACTAAAACACTAATTGAGCCTTTTCGGATCTCACTAGTAGTATGTATTAGTAAGGACTGAAAACAAGGATTGTAGTTTTTCTTGGAATAAATATTTATTTTTAACATAATTTCAAGAAAATATAACTTTGGTTGTTTTTTCTCATTTTAGTTAGAATAAGAACTAACCATCATAGCCGACATATCCTTCTTGGTCTCTTTCTCTCCTTCTTCATAATCAGAATTAGAGATTGCAATAAGTGCAAGGGTATCTTCCTTATTTGAATATTCCATTGTGACTAGTTTTGACATTCACTAGTCTCTTTCTCTCCTTCTTCATCATCAGAATTAGAGATTGCAAAAAGCGCAAGAGTATCTTCCTCATTTAAATATTACATTGTGACTAGTTTTGAGATTCGCTATCAACATGGTCATCACTTGATGTACTTCCATATCTTCCATTTCCTTCTTCATTTCCATATCTGCTTCCTATTTGGTTACTCTTCTATTCAAGGGGTGTAATGACCTGATTGTCGTTTTTTATATTATTTGTGAAATTTACTATTTTTCTCTTTCATAAGTTGCTTTGGGTTGTTTGAATGATTGGAATTGAAATCCTGAGTTTTAAGAGTTGAAAATATGAATTTTGGCACTTTTGAAGTCTTAGGTTATTGAAAAAGTGAGTTTTTTTTTTGTCAATCTAAGTTTCAAAGGTTAGATTAGGGATCAATTCCATTAGCTCTAGAACATCGAAAGTAACGACAGGAAGTTGCAGAACTAAATTTGGAGTTGCAATGAAAATTTTAGGCCCAAAGTTGTGATTTTAGTCATTTCTAGAATCAAAGTTTGACTTTGGTCAACATTTAGAGCTCAAAAGCTTAGACCAGAATTTTGACAATTCCAGTAGTTTTGGATGGTGAAACTAACCCTAGAAATGGTCACAGAGTAATTTTGGAGCTGTCGAGGGCAGTTTTAGTATTTTGAGTTTTAAACTAGTTTTATCGACTTACATTGGTAAATGTGGTAAGGAGGCCATGAAAAGGATTTCCAATGATTTCATTGAGTGTGGGTCACTATTTCTAGTATGGATACATATTTAATTTGTAAAATTATGAGTTCGGATGAGTTTTGAGGGTCCATTCCGAGTAGGAAAATTGGACTTGGCAATTGTTGGTTGTTGATATCTGGTGCAGGTAGACTTTTTCCACGCATTCGCGAAGAAACCTCCGTCTTCGCAGAAGTGTGGGTCTGCTGAACTCCATGTTCGCGGACCAGGTCACGCATTCGCAAAGTTGAGGCCTCTTGGTCTTCACGTTCACGGGATAGGCTCCGCGATCGTGGAGTAGTTTTTATACCTGGACAGTTTTAAATTCGTGAAATACCATTTTTAATCCATTTACGAACTTTTAAGCTTTTTAGGGCTATTTTGAAGAAAGAATTTTTAAGATTCTTGTTGGATAAGTATTTCTAACACTAAACTAATCATGTTCTGTGAATTTTATCTTGATTTTATTTTTGATTTTATGAAATAAAACACCAAAAATTGGGAATTCTTAGACTATGTTTCTCATATTTTAATCACCAATTTCTCATTCAATTTAAGCTTGATTTTAATGGAATTTTCATCCATGAACTGTATTTTTCTAGTAAAACTTGATTTCAATATCAATTTCTGGATTTGAGACTTTTGAATTTCAGCCCTAATTTTGACTATCGTCCCTAAGCCTAAATTATGCCAATATGGGTATCAAAATGTTTCTCTTGATGAGTAGTAACTATTGTTGATAGTTGTTGATTGAATTGGAGGCTCAATTTGAGGACTTGAGTTGATTAAGAGCTTGTCCGAGTGTAGTTTCGGCATCGAAGTACATTCAGCTAGCCTTTTAAGACTGGATAGGAGTTATTGATCTTGTTCATATGGTAATTGTTAGATTTAGATGGATAATTGTATAATCGAGTTCATGTGTTGATATAATGATGGAAAATGATTTCGATTGAGACAAAGTGTGGTATAATTTTGATCATATTGATGTTCTAAGAGGTAAAATGGTGAAGTGGCGAGAACTTGAGATAGAATGTGATTAAATAAGACTTGAGAGACCAATTGGGATGAGTATGGTATAGTACTATTGATATACTTGTATTGTTGGGGATGTGTTACGTCCAGCATAATTGTTATATTTGTGTATTTGGGACGAGTTAGGTCCGGTGATATGGACATTCTTGCACACTTGGGACGAGTTAGGTTCGAAGATATTGACATTCTCACATACTTGGGATGAGTAAGGTCCGATATTAACACACTTGATTATTGATATGTTTATGATGATCTAAAATATAATGATGGTATGGGCATTAGCTATGACACTTGATATTACTCTTTGAGTACAAATGATTATTAATTGATTCATGAATTAGTAATCTTGTTGTACCTACTATACCATGTTTACATATATATTTGGATTGCACTATTGATGTATATCTATTGTGTGTGGCTTGTAACATCCCTTGACTTGTATAGGAGGTAAAGGTATTATGATTCACATTGGTGCCACCCCCTTGACCATGGCAGGAGGTAAAGGTGAGATTCATCCATTCTTATACCTTGATGACGGGTAGGTGGAAGGACTTGGAATCATAATATTCCTTGACCACTGGCAAGTGTCAAGGTTGTGGCATCTTCGCATTACTTGTTCATGGGCAGGTGGCAAGGTTGTGACACTATTGACACTTGCATTGATGAGTTGTTCTTTATATTTCACATCGTGGTTATATGGTATCATGGATTCTTGGGAATATCTTTGCTCACTATTATTGTATAGGTATTTACCTTTTGCTAACCTTTTGGATACAGGGATAGGGTTCTTTGTTATTACATGTTTGTATTAATTTCTCTTACCCAATCGGTGGAACCTACTCGGTATATTTCAGTGTACTTACCCCTACTTTGTTTCCTCCCTACAGATCATTCACAGGGTTTAGGACGGGGTAGCCAATTATTCCATCTGAGTGTTATAATTATCATCCAGATGTTAGCGGTGAGGCTTGGCCTTCAGGTCTCCATGGATCCTTGGGATTTTTTAAATTTTCCTTTCAGCCTTATATTACATTCCATGAGATAGCTTTGTATTTTATTTGAGACTTATGTATTTACACCTCTGTGTTGCTTAGATGCCCTTATACTCATGATCCTAGATTTTTAGGGATTTGTTATGCTATGTTGAGGTGGTTTCCACTTTATTCTTTTAGTTCTGATCCATTTTGGGCCATAACAAGTTTGGTATCAACGCACTAGGATTGTTGGGCTCATGAGTCAAGAGTAGGGTGTCTAGTAGAGTCTCGCGGATCGGTCCATAGACGTCCACACCCATCTTCGTTAGGCTTTGAGATGCTTAATAAGAAAACTTTTCACATATTGCTTATATTACTATGTCTCTTCATATCACCTATTTAAAAGTATCAAATCTACTCCTTCAGCTCAGATGTCGATTACTCATTCCCGTTGCTCAGCTGGAGAGCCCGAGTCAGCTAATGTGACTCCTACTTAAGGTCAAGGTAGAGATCGTGATAGGGCCAGGGTCGAAGTATTTCTAGGGAGGCAGCTCCATCCAGGGGATAGACCCGATCGGCTTCTCCAGAGCATACTATGATGCCATAGGGGCCTACTGATTCTATTCTACCACCTTCAGCTCCATCCCTTACACCGTTAGTTCGGGAGCTATTTATGAAGTTATTGACTAGATTGGAGAGAGGTCCTCCAGCCCCAGCTATTGTTAACATACCAACTTCTACCACACTGGTTGATCCTTCTAGTGATCCACTAAACTGGCTATGATTTATGTTGGTCCTTCTTCAGCTCTAGCAACCCTCCTATAAATGTTCTTACTCCACTTCAGGCATCTAGACTGAGTTTTGGTACTCAATTTCAGAGTTTGGTTATTGCTCTATCTATTGCACCTCCCTTGCTTACGGTGCCACCATCTTCTACAAGCCCAGCCATATCTATAGCGGAGCAAAAGCATTTTGAGAGGTTTGTGCGATTGGCTCCACCGAGTTTTGATGACATCCAGGAGATAGAGCTTTTGATTTTCTGTCAGATAGCCAAGATCGGTTATGTAATGATGTGTTGTCAAAATATAGCACATTTGATGCCTAAAACAAGAGATTATGTGATTTCTTAATGCGACTATTTATGGTTGTTATGTGTTTTTGTGTTGTTCTTGCAGAAAAGTTAGGTTGGCATGATTTTGAAGAAAAGTTTCACAATTTTCTGAATCATAGGACATACGAGTTCACCTACAAGTCTTAAGGTATGTCATAGCAAGAAACAGAGACCAAACATCAGAAATCTGCTAAGTGGGGGTCACCCCTATGAGGCCATTCTACGAGTCGTAAGTTTCACTATGACTCATATAGGTGGACTTGTAGCAAGGATTAGAGAGCCAAAAATGTTGGACCAAAAACTGAAGGCCTAAACTACGAGAGGAGCATACGAGTCATAGACAAAGCAACAACTCGTATCAGTGGGTCGTACCAATTCAGTCCAAGATGCTAAGAACCTAATACGAGACCCCGACTACGACTCGTAGGTCACCCTACGAGTCGTACCTGCGAGGCGTACCAGCTGCCATCTGTCTTTTCTGTGTAATTTTTATGGTTATTTTGTAAACACTATAAATAGTTTAAGTTAGGGTTTTATTATGGTAGGTTCAAAATAGAGAAGTTTTTATCATCCTTGTATATTCTCTTAAGAAAACTTTTAGGTTTTTAGTTTAGTTTATCATTCTCTCTTGGATAACCTTATTTTGGGGAATGTAAACCTTGCTTTGTGCTTATTATCAATCTATAAAGCTTGAGGTTTGCAACTTGTGGTGTCTTCAATCTTCATTACCTTGGGTAAAATTCTCAATCATGTCTTTCATTTGCATTTTTGTTGGTTTTGCCTTAGCCATGAGTAGCTTAGCACCCACAACTTAGGGTTGTGGGAACTATGGGTATTTGACTTGAGATAACCTAGGTTTATTGCATTTCTATGATTGGGGTTTTGCATGTATTGTCTATTTTCCTTCATTATGATTGTTGTTTGGTGGTAGCCAACACCAAGCCTCGCTGACTATCATGATCCCGACTAAGATAATGACGAATAACAAAAGGGAAGTAGATGACAAAATTCAATTGATGTATTCTCATCTAATCAACCAAACCTGAACAATGAGGGTTGCCTAGAACAATAGGTAACGATTAGTTAGCACGCCATGGTAATCGACCAAGCGCAATGATGAAATTCAACCTTCACCTTCACAAGAGGGCTGGAAGAACCTAAGTTACCGTCCTGCATGCAAATCTCCAATTGTAATTATGTTACCTAGGGTAATCGAGTCAAAGAACCATGGGGAACACAATTCCCAAGTTATCCCTAAAATTGAGTGTTTTTCCATATCATAGTATGGTGTTATTTTATTTTGTTCTTGAATCACAAACCACTCCCCCCCTCCCAATTAGAGATTTTGGTTATCGATACTCGAAATGATTGATAGTGAATTCTCGTAGCCAAACCTTTTATTCCCTGTGGATTCGACCCTAACCTTCAGTTAGGTTAATTGCTAACACGACCGCTTTCTTATTGGATTGTGAACATCATCATGTAACCTAGCTATTCTTGAGTCACATGGGTTGCCTACACTTCATACCAGTTCACTGATCTTGCCAAGGAGTGGTGAAGGTCAGTTGTGGCATATCGACTTGTTGGATCTCAAGTTATGACCTGGGGACATTTCACTAAGATGTCTTTTGAGAGGTTCGTACCCTATAGCCTCCGAGACAGCCATAGAGTTGAGTTTGATTGACTGCAGCAGGGCTCCATGTCGATTTCAGATTATCAGGCCAAATTCTATGCCTTATCCAGATATGCTCTGTCTAGTATTCCTATTGAGTGTGACAGGATTTAATGGTTTGCTAAGTGCTTGGCAAGGTATCTTCAGGAAGCTACAACTTTCTTCGTGTTTGCTGAGGGCACTTTTCAAAGCGTTATGGATCATGATCGCTAATAGAGCGCATCAGGTGTGAGAGGCAGGGTGGCGGGAAGTAGTTCCATTAGCATGGTTAGTTTGGTGGACACCTTCCACTTCATAGAGGGTTTCAAGTAAGGCCATTAAGGTCGGGTAGTTCAGGCACCTCTTCCACCATCTTACAATCTTGATAGATCTAGGCCTACACAGACAAGCCGTGATAGTTCCCTTATTTCAGCTAGATGTGGTAGTTCTTCAGCACAGTCATCTCAGAGGCAAGACCCTAAGGCTTGTTATGTGTGTGATGAGTTTGGGCACTTTGCCATTCTTGTCCACATCAGGCATTTCCTACTCAGAGTTCAGGACCTCAGGCAATGACCAGAGATACCTTTAAGGAATGAGGGATGGTGCTAAAGGAAGTCATGGCATAGGTAGAGGTGGTGCTCGTGAAGGCCCATAGGCTAGTGGAGATCATATATTTTGATATTCCATTCCAGAGAGAGCCGAGGCGGAGGCCTTAGATGCCGCTACCATAGATATGGCTCTAGTGCCATCATTCAGCTCAACTATATTTGATCCAGGCTCTACTTATTCATATATATCATCCTACTTTTCTTATGATATTGATACTATGTGTGAGCCCTTGCCGAGCCTATATGTGTATCCACCTCAATAAGTGAATCTTTAGTGGTAAATTAGGTATATCGGAGTTGTGTTGTGACTTTTAGGGGATAGATACTATTGTTGATTTGATATTGTTAGATATGGTAGACTTTGATGTGATAATAGTTATGGACTGGTTTTCGAATTATTATGTTATTCTTGACTGTCATGTGAAGACCGCGACCTTATCTTGCCCTGACTTGCCTCAGTTTGTATGGACGGGAGCACCTGGCTCCTATCCTAAGTATGTTATTTCTTATATGGATGCTTGTCGATTGATAGGGAAAGGGTATTTGTCATATTTAGCTTATATTCGGGTTGTTTCTCAGAAATCCCTATCATTGGAGACTACTAGGGTTGCTAGAGAGTTTATGGATATATTTTCGGCTGATTTACCTAGTGTTCCTCTGGATTGTGATATTGACTTTGTCATTGATGTGGAGCCAGGCACGAAGCCCATATCTATTGCTCCTTATCGGATGGCTCCGACTGAATTGAAGGAGTTGAAGGAGCAATTGGAAGATTTGTTAAAAAAAGGCTTTATTCATCTAAGTGTATCTCCCTGGGGTGCTACTGTATTATTTGTGAAGAAGAAAGATGTCACTATGCATATGTGTATTGACTATCGTCAGCTCAACAAAGTGACCATCAAGAACAAATATCCTTTGCCTCACATTGATGATCTTTTTGAGGTTCGATTATTATCAGTTGAGAGTTGGTAGTCTGATATCCCGAAGACATCTTTCAAGACCTATTATGGGCATTGTGAGTTCGTGGTTATGTCATTTGAGTTGACTAATGCCCCAGCTGCTTTTATGATGTAAATGAACAAAGTGGTTAAGCCATATTTAGACATCTTTGTGATTGCTTTCACATATGATATCTTGGTTTATCCACGAGATAGGCATATCATGTTCAGCACTTGAGGATTGTACTTCAGAGATTGAGGGAGAAGAAGTTGTTGCTAAGTTCTCAAAGTGGGAGTTTTGGCTTGAGTTTGCTGTATTTCTTGGCCATGTTGTGTTAAAGGAGAGTATAATGGTTGACACGGCCAGGGTAGCAGATGTTCATGAGTGAGTTAGGCCTACTTCGATGCATGAGATTCAGAGTTTCCTTGGTTTAGTGGGGTATTATCGACATTTTATTCAAGGTTTCTCATCTAAAGCAACCCCATTGACTAGATTGATTCAGAAGGCTGTAGCATTCTAGTGGTCTGATGATTGTGAGTTGAGCTTCCAAAAGCTCAAAGATTTGCTGACATCAGCACCCATTCTTGTTTTACATAAGAGGGGAGTTCTAGTTGTGGTATATTGTGATGCATCAGTTGTGGGTTTAGGTGGTGTATTGATGCAAAAGGGGAAAGTGATAGCATTTGATTCTATACAGCTGAAGATGCATGAGAAACACTACCCTACCCATGACTTGAAGTTAGCTGCAGTTGTGTTTGTCTTGAAGTTGTGGCAACATTATTTTATGGCATGCATTGTGAGATCTTTACCGATCACCAGAGTCTCAAATATATCTTTATTAGGCCTAATATGAACATGAGGTAGCGTAGGTGGTTGGAGTTACTTAAGTACTATGGTATCTCTATTCCACATCCCCATGGGAAGGCCAACATGGTTGGCAGATGCTTTGAGCCAGAGAGTTTGGCATTCTTGAGGGCTCAGGAGAGACCCTTAGCTCTAGAGGTTCAATCACTTGCTAGGGAGATGGTCCGTCTGGACATTTCTCCTCCTCAAAGTATTTCATACTTTGTAGAGGCTAAATCTTACTTGCTTGATCAAATATGTTCTCACTAATTTGAGGACCCCAGATTATACATAATTCATGACAAAGTGTTGAATGGTGAAGCCAAGACGGCTATTATTGATTTTAATGATGTTTAGATAGTTAATCTGCAGTTTGTGTGCCAAAAGTTGGCAATTGGGTGAAATTAATACTAGAGGAGGCCCATTGTACTAGATATTCCATTCATCCGGGTGTGGCTAAGATGCATCATGATCTTAAACAGCATTATTGGTTGTTTGGCATGAGGAGAGACACAGCCAAGTTCATGGACAAGTGTTTGAATTGTTAGCATGTGAAGTATGAGCATCAAAAGTCTAGTATATCGATGCAACGGATGCCCGTTCCCGATTGGAAGTGGGAAGAGTGACTATGGCTTTGTTATGGGTTTGCCCATGGCCTTGGGCAAGTTGGATTCAGCCTGGGTGGTTATTGATTGATTGACTAAGTCAGCACACTATCTATCGGTGAGGACTAGCTATAATGTGGAGCAGCTAGCTAGGTTGTATATCCATGACATTGTCAGATTCCATGGTGTGCCAGTGGCTATAGTATCAAACAGAGGGTATGTGTTTACTTCTCACTTTCGCCGGGCTCTACAGCATGGTTTGGGTACTAGAGTGGATTTGAGTTGAGCTTTTCACCATCAAACTGATGGTCAGTAAGAGTGCACCATTAAGGTGCTAAAGGATATGCTTAGGGCCTATGTTATTGGTTTTGGGGCCCAATAAGGCCAACACTTACCACTGGCAGAGTTTGCATGTAACAATAGTTACCATTCCAGCATCCAGATGACACCATTTAAGGCCTTGTATGGTCATATAAATCACCCATTGGATGGTTTGGTTCAAGTACAGTTGAGGTGTTGGGTGTTTATTTGCTTCAGGATGCCATGGACAGGGTCCGATTGATTCAGAGTAGACCTTTAACCCCTAGAGTCGCTAGAAGAGTTATGCTGATAAAAGGGTAGGCCTCTTGACTTCTCTATTGGTCGTGCTTGGCTGAAATTTCCACCTGTGAAGGGTGTGATGACATTCGGGAAGAGGGGAAAGCTTAGTCCCATATTCATTAGCCCATTTGAGATTTTGAGGAGCGTTGGTGAAGTAGCTTATCAATTAGCTTTACCACTGACACTATCTTCTTTTCAACCTGTTTTTCATGTTTTTGTGCTCCGCCGGTGCATCCCAGATGAGTCCTATGTGATTTCTTATGACTCTGTTGAGTTGGGTCCAGATTTGTTCTTTGAAGAGGAACCTATAGCTACATTGGACAGGCAGGTCTAGAGAATGAGATCCAAAGATATACCTTCTATGAAGGTTCAGTGGAGGCACCATTTTGTTGATGAGGCTACTTGGGAGTTGGAGTCTGATATGCATGCCAGATATCCTAGCCTTTTTGAGACTTCAGGTACTCCTCTTTTCCTTATTTTCAAGGATGAACATTCTTTTTAGTGGTGAATGATGTAATGACTTTGTTGGTCATTTTTTACATTATTTGTGAAATTTATTGTTTTACTATTTTGTATGTTTCTTTGAGCCTATTTTGAACTATTTAAATGGTCGGAATTGAAATCCTGAGTTTTAAAAGTTAAAAATATGAATTCTGGCATTTTTGAAGGTTTAAGTTATTAAAAAAAAAGTGAGATTTTGTGTCATTCTAAGTTTTGGAGGTTGATCGAGGATCCGTCAATTCTACTAGCTCCAGAATATCGAAATTGAACTGCAAGAGGTTGTAAAACTAAATTTGGAGTTAAAATGAGGTTTTTAGGCCCAAAATTATGATTTTGGTCATTTTCAAAACCAAAATTTGACTTTGGTCAACATTCGGAGCTCATAAGCTCGAGACCAAAATTCTGATAGTTCCAGTAGCTTGGATGGTGAAACTAATGCTAGAAATGGTCTCTGAATAATTTTAGAGCTGCCGAGAACAGTTTTGGTATTTTGAGTTTTAAACTAGTTTTATCAGCTTGCATTGGTAAATGTGGTAAGGAGGCCATGAATTGATTTTTGATGAGTCCGGATCACTGTTTCTAGTAAGGATACATACTTGGTTTGTGAAATTATGACTTTGGAAGAGTTTCGGGATCCATTCAAAGTAGGGAAATAGGACTTGGCAATTGCTTATTGTTGATGTCTAGTGCAGGCATCCTTCTTCTCCGCATTTATGGAGGTGTGGGTCTGCTGAGCATCACGTTCGTGGACCAAGTCATGCGTTCGCGGAGTTGAGTCCTCTGGTCTTCGCGTTTGCGGGATGAGTCTGAGATCTTGAAGTAGTTTTTATACCTGGACAATTTTAAACTTGTGAAACACTATTTTTAATCCATTTTTTGAACTTCTAAGATTTTTGGGGCGGCTTTGAAGAAAGGTTTTTGAAGACTCTTGTTGGGTATAAGTGTTTCTGACACTAAACTAATCATTTTCGATGAGTTTTATCTTGATTTTGTCGTTGATTTCATGAAATTAAACACTCAAAATTGGAGATTCTTGGCTATGTTTTCCAAACTTTAATTATTGATTTCTTATTCAATTTAAGCTTAATTTTAGTAGGATTTTCGTCCATGAAATATATTTTTTGAGTAGAACTTGATTTCGAAATCAATTTCCATATTTGAGACTGTCAAATTTTAGCCCTAATTTTGACTATTATGCCCCTAAGCCTATATTATGCTAATATGGGTATCAAAATGCTTCTTTTGATGAGTAGTAACTATCGTTGATAGTGGTTGATCGAATTGGAGGCTCGATTTGAGGACTTGAGTTGATTGAGAGCTTGTCCGAGTACGGTTTCGGCATCGAGGTAGGTTCGAGTAACCTTTAGGACTAGATTTGAGTTATTGATCCTGTTCATGTAATAATTGTAATAATTTAGATGGATAATTATGTAATCAAGGTGATGTGTTGATACAATGATGGAAAGTGATTCTAGTTGTGCCTATTGTGGTACAATTTTGATCCTATTGATGTTCTGAAAGGTATAATAGTGAAATGACAAGGACTTGAGATAGAATGTGACTAAATGATACTTGAGAGACCAATTGGGATGAGTATGCTATTGATATACTTGTATTGTTGGGAAGGGGTTATGTCAGGTATCATTGTTATATTTGTGTATTTGAGACGAGTTAGGTTCGGTGATATTGACATTCTTGCATACATGGGACGAGTTAGGTTTGGTGATATTGACATTCTTGCATACTTGGAATGAGTAAGGTCTGATACTATTGACATTATTAATTATTGATATGTTTATGATGATCTAAAATATAATGATGATGTGGGCATTAGTTGTGACGCTTGATATTACTCTTTGAGTACATATGATTATTATGTGATTTATGCATTGGTAATCATGTTGTAGTGCTATACCATGTTTACATACATATTTGGATTGCACTATTGATTTACATCTATTGTGTGTGTCTTGTAACATCCCTTGACCTAGGTGGGAGGCAAGGGTATTATGATTCACGTTGGTACTACCCCCTTGACCTGGGCAGGAGGCAATGATGAGATTCATATACATTCTTATACCTTGACCACGGGCAGGTGGCAAGGATTTGGCATCATAATATTCCTTGACCACGGGCAGGTGTCGAGGTTGTGGCATCTTCATATTACTTGACCACGGGAAGGTGGCAAGGTTGTGACACTATTCATACTTGGATTGATGAGTTGTGCATTATATCACTTCGTGGTTATATGGTATCATGGATTCTTGGAAATATCTTAGCTCACTATTATTGTATAGGTATTTACCATGTGCCAACCTTTTTTGATGCAGGTATAAGGCTCTTCGTTGTTACATGCTTGTATCAATTTTTCTTATCCAATCGGTGGAACCTACTAGGCACATTTCTGTGTACTCACCCCTACTTTGTTTCCTCTCTATAGATTGTGCACAGGGTTCAAGACAGAGTAGTTAATCATTTAATCTGAGTGTTATCGTTATCACCTAGATCTCAATGGTGAGGCTCAGACTTCGGATTGTCGTAGATCCTTGGATTTCTTTTATTTTCCTTTTGGACTTGTATTAGATTCCACGAGACAGCTTTGTATTTTATTTGAGATTGTGTATTTACACCCCTGTATTGCATAGATGCTCTTCTACTCATGGCTTTAGATTTTGGGGATTTGTTATGTTATGTTGACATGGTTTTCGCTTTATTCCCTTTTTTTAGTTGTTATCTATTTTGGATTGTGAAAAGGGACTAGTTGATCTCTTGTTTTTTCCTTATACTAGCAATTTATCTTGTACTCAATTTTTCACTGAAGGAAAAACTTGACGAAGTGTTCTAGACTTCTACAATTTTAACAAACATGCTCATGACTTGACTTTTCAATATTTGTAGGAACCTGGTTCTATTTTTGAGAATTTGGATCCTTTATTAACATCACCTGAAAATTGTCTGGTCATGAGTGCCAATTTTCTTCTTCTAGGTCTTTCTTTGTGGCTTCAAACACGAGGTTCTTCTTTTTACTACTTCTAGTGATTTTCCTTTCTTGATTCTTCTTGAGCTCACACGATGTAAGGCTTTTAATAATTTCGTCCATATTAAGTATATTAAATTGAGTAGGACCAAATCAAAATATCTAGAGTGCAAACTCAATGTTGCAATAGATGATACAGACATAGAAATAATGTTTTCCACTCAACCTATTTCCAAGAGAGAGAACTTTAAATATCTTGGGTCCGTCATCCAAAGTAATTGTGACATGACAATGATGTCAAACATCGTAATGGGGCATCATGGATGAAATAAAGGCTTGCCTCTGGAGTATCCTATGATAAGAAGGTACCACCTAAACGTAAAGGTAAGTTTTACAGAATGATTGTTAGATCGTCGTTATTGTATGGGGTGGAGTGCTACACTGGTCAATCAGAAATTCACATGTTCAGAAGATACATATTGCAGAGATGAGGATAATATAGATGGATGTAGGATACACTAGCTGCAAGAAGATTAAGAAGATTAGGAGAAGGTGGAATGTAACAACCCCCAGTTTAGGAGCCCTGAGTACAGAAAAGTTGGCCTGAAAAATAACTTGGAGTCTAGTTTAAGGGACAACTTAAGGCCCGTAGGTTCTGTTATTATACATAGAACTTCAGGAAGGGAAAAAATTTTCAAGTATGGGGTAATGCATGGACCATGTGATGGCCCATAGATGGCGTTGTTAGTGGGACCCCATACATGAAGGAAATTTGGAGTTTGCAGAAAAGTGGCCTACAAATTATTAGACGGTCCATAAAATAGGATACGACAAGTAAAGGTCATTAGTGGAATGAGGCCAAGGGTGAGTGAAAATGGTTAAGTGTGGAAGGACTCTATGAGTCCAACCACGGCCCATAGTATGTTTCACGACCTGTACTAATGCTCGTGGTTTTCAATCCAACAAAGTTAGCTTTTAGGATTTTCAGATGTCCTATCAGACAAAGGGACTTACGACCCATAGACTAATTTATGGCCTATAATCAAGGTCTCGTAGGTCGACTTTGGCAGTTTTTAATGAGGGATAGACTTCTCATTTCTGTCCACTCTATCCTATACTATGTCATTTTGGGGACGAAAAAGGACCTATATCAGCCTTCAAGCCCTTTCTATCATTCTTCACTCTCAAATTCTCCAAGGCAAAAGAGGCTCTTAAGAATAGGCAAGAACGAGCTAGGTTTTCCAAGAATTCTTCCTCAGCCCTACAAGTTTGTTTCTCTCCAGTTCTTCGAAGGCATGTGAGTTGATTTATGGGTATCCTTTCACTCATAATCCCTATTGAGTATTTTATCTTTTCTTTAAGTTCCTCAAGTGATGTGCATACTTATGATGATTTCATAGTATTTATGTTATGATATGATTCTTATGAAGTTTAGTAACTATTTTGCCAAGTAAATATATGCATATTTGAAGTATGGTATTGATCCTATGATGATTTTTGATATGATCAAGGTTGGGCGTTTTCGATGCTCCTTTTTAAGAGACATTTCCCTATGACTCAGTGTATAATGATAGTTTCATGCAAAGGTAAGCCCACCTAGTTTTCAAGTGAAGATTCCTATGATTTATGAGTATGATTAGGGCATTCATCAAAAGATTCAAAGTTAAGCTTACTAAAGATGTATGTATGATGTTAATTTCCATAAAATATGCTTAAGAAAGATTCTTAAGTTTCGAGCTACTCTTATTGATTGCTACTTATGATTCTAAGAATATGATTATAAGATTTCGTGGGATGACTATGCACCGAGAGGACCAGAGATTGGGACTCATCCCGTTAGTTGAGGCATGAACCTTGAAGTTGAATCTCAATGTCCCTAATTATACGCCATTATAGGAGCCTTATAGGCTAAGGTAGTGGATCCACGTATGGCCCAAATGTTATGAAAGATGCAATTCCAAAGTTAATATATTTTGAATATCTACTTTGGCAAGTAGATTCCCCATTTTCCAATGGAGGGGGTACATTGGCCTTTTCCCAATTGAAGGAGCTCATTTGGATTCCATGAAGTAGCTCAAATGGTCTTTACTGTCGGTTATGGTCCATTCCCACAAGCTTTATGATTTTATGATATGTTTTCACTTTATGTGTTTTCTTATGCATTATCTCATATTGATCTTGAGTCATATTCCTTGTGCATGTTTGAGCTTATTTCATGACTCTTTTATCTTATGTATACCCATATGTTATGTTTAATAATGATGATATTACAATTTCATTTGTGCATTGCATCTCACATGCTTAGTACATTCCAAAAGTACTAATGCATATTTTGCCTGTGTGATTTTACCATTAGGGACAGGTACTCCTTCACAGGCTTGTAGCTAGTAGTTAGCGTTCAAGACTAGCTTGTTATTCTGTTGAGCCCTTAGATCAAGACTCACGCATATTCCACTCTCTTCTATATTTTTGTTTTAGACGATGTATTATGGCCTTTCTAAAGCTTTACATTCTATGTTGACTATTTATGAATTTCTTTCTATTTGATGGAAATCGGCCTTACCAGTTCTGTCCTTATGTATTAGTGGTATGCTTATGGTCAAAATGATATCCATTTCCACTACATTTTAATGTTGCTTCATTGTAAAAAATGGCCCATAATCCCTTCCCTTTACATTTTTTGCAAAAGTTCCAATTTAACGCCTATAAATGCTTAAGATGCTTTGATGGCTTGGGTGAGGTGTCTACGAGTGTCTAATTCACCGTGTGCAGACTAGGCCCCTAGGTCAGGTCGTTACATGGTAGTAGCCTCGATGGCAAACAAGATGATATGAGTGAGACTAAGATGGTTTGGGCATGTGCAGAGGAGGTATGTCGACACTCTAGTTAGGAGATGCGAGAGATTGGATTTAGGTGGTACACAGAGGGATAGGGTAGACAGAAAAAGTATTACGGGGAGGTGATTATACAAGATATGGCATAGCTTCATATCTCCAAGGATATAAACTTTGATAAAAAGTATTGTAGAGCTCATATTAGGGTAGAAGGCTAGTATGAGTAGTATGTTTTCTTACCTTATGATTTTTAGGTTTGTCGAAGCACTAGTTGAGCTAGTTTGGTTGTGATGATTACTTCTATTCTATTGTTATGCGATATCTATTATTTTTTCATATAGAATTGATGTTGCTTTTCGTTTTAGCCGTTACTCTATATCTATTATTATCTTCTTTTTATTTGGGACGAATACATTAGAGCCAAGGGTCTATCGAAAACAACTTCTCTATTTTTATGAGGTAGAAGTATGATTTGCTTACACTCTATCCTTCCCAAACTCTACTTTGTGGGATTTAACTAAGTATATTGTTGTTGTAGTTTGTAAGTGTATCCAAGTCACGAGCTTTTGTGATGACTTTGAGTTTTCTTTGGACTCGAATAGCACACAAAGTAGTTTGCGAACTGCTTTCCTATTAATTATATAGGAATTAATCTCTCTCCAAGTGAATAGATTTCATTAATTATATATGTGAACCTGATGTGTATTTCTTGAATAGTTTCTTTTATCTTTCATCCTCCAACAGTTCATATTGTCGATCTAATATATCGATTTTAGATTTCTTAACTTGACTACCTTCATGGGCTATTGGCAGAGTGTTCAATTTGTTTGACAGTGGAACACCATAAAATTCTGTTATGCTTGTCTGAAATGATTCCACAAATCAGGATCTTTATTGCTTTAGTATTATTTTGAGCAACAATTTTAGCATTAGCATCCAGTTCTCATCTTTCTTTTGAAATCAATGTCTTTCCATCCTTGAAAAAATTGATTGGAGTAGTTTTTCCATCAAGAACTTCATTCCATAAATCATGAATTTCTTTGATAATAAGACCCATCATCTGATTCTTCCACCATTGTAGTATTTCCCATTGAAGAGTGGTGGTCTAGTTTGTAAAACATTTTCCTAAGATGTTTGTGTAACGACCATAAGTCCTTTATAAGATGTTAATCTTTGATGAAAAGACTTGTTCTGATACTAATTGAACTAAAACTACGCACCAAGCCACCAACAACTATTCCTAGTAATCTAATTCCTAGAGTCGTATTAGAACAGAGAGTAAATAACACTTGATTACCATAAGAAACTTCTCTTGAAAAATCACAACGTATAATATGTAGGATTTCTAGCAATCTCCACTACACCACAGAGAACAGTTTCAAATTACAACTCTATAATCTGAAGGACCAACTCTAATACCCTAATTCAACTATACTCTACCTATTCTAGCGCCCTCAAAAAGAAAATCTTTTTTTTTTCACACATACACCACCTCACCAATCGACAATAAGAACAACAATTACAACTCTATAACTCTTCTATTACAGACTCAAGCCTATAAATCAACGCTAGTTCATGAAAGTTGTTATCTTGCTCTTCATCTGCGTTGTTGCTGCCTATTTCTTAAGAAGGAAGCCCTTTTCTTATGTGCAATCGACACCAAAATCATCTTCAAAATTTTTTTCATATGCATGTGTAATTAGGTTGTAGTTGATTTACCTGACTTAGAACTCATAGTCCTTTTTGGGACACGGTTTACAGAGACTTCCCTTCTCGAATCTACTTCCTTCCTTTTAGGGATTCTTTCCTTATTTTGAATCTGGTATAATTCTTTATCGAAAATATCATAAAATGCCCGCAACAAAAGTTCTATAAGTGGACCCAATTCTCTAATATCAATGTCATCAGAACATTTTAATCACTCAGTCAGCATTTCACAAATCCACAATAGGATCTAGACAAAAACAATTTAACCAAACTCGTGTTAAGTAGATGATAACCATATGCAAACTGAATTGTGGTAGTAATAAGTGATAACCACTTGTACAAATTCATAGATAAGTCACTTGCTGTATCCTCAATATTGGTTGTTTAGCCAATAACTTTGACAACCCAAGTTGGGAACATGTCCTGTCCAGAGTTCAAGTCAACATAGCTCTAGCAAAATGGCGGGCTAAAGAAACAAATGACCCAATCTTCAAACGAAAAACATGCATACACAGACAACAATCCATGATGTTTCCACCCATGGAGGAGGAAATAAGCAACTTTAAGATATACACAACAAGCCATTCCCACAACAACTGTGTACAGAACATCTTTTCTTTCACTTTTTATGGAGTTTTTTCTTTCTTACCACACTTTTGCAGTACAATAAACTTTTCTACTTCCCGGTGGAGAATGTGTAACGTCAAGATATATACAAGTCATTCCCCACAACAACTGTTGTTTTTAAATGCCTTATAAGCTGCTACAGCATTATTGACTATCTAGCTCCCACTAAACGTCCCTTGATTTTCTATATCCGCTTGATAATCATGACGACTACTTATGTGGGATGATGTTTCTGTTTGATTCAGCTGGGAGTTCTGTTGCTGTTGGTCTAACAAGGCTTGTCTCCGCCTTTTCCATCTAAAGAACTCGATGAGTATGGAACATCCACACATTGTAACCCCCAAGCCAGCAAATGTTGAGAGAAGAATTGAAAGAACAGCTTGTACATGAACCTGAAAACATATAGTATAACATTAGAGAGGTCCAACTGAAGGCCGGCACAACCTTATTCAATGGGTTCAACTGAACCTAGTATTTCCAATACGGAACATATAATTATGAACTTCATAATAGTAATAAGAACACGTCATGTTTAAATGTTGGATCCCACTCTGGATCTAGCGTAATGTCCCTAGTTCATTCAGATCTTCACATTTAGGAATTAGAAATACTTACCAAGGAGTAGAACATATGAGCAAAGAATACCACGAGGACAAACTGAATGGACGCATACACCCAAACAAACCTTCTCTTCACTACCAAAAATAAAAAAGGATAAAAGATTTCATCAGAATACAAAAGGTAACACACATGAATATAAGATATTTTACCAGCATATGTCATGAAATAGACAAGTGAAGATCATATTTTGCTACTTTGAGTTGAGGTCACAGATACGTCAAAGTTTTCACATTATTCCTCTTTTTTATTTTTTGATAACCGTGTGTCCGGTGCCCGCGAAGCGGACCCGACTATTATTCCACGGGGCCCTGACGCACGACCAGGTAACACATCAGTGGCCCTAGGGATTCCATCCTGTGACCTTGTGGCATTTTCTTCCAAGAGTTTATTAAGACAAAATACATAGACAGAACTCAAACTTGGCCCCAACTCTCACTTGACACATAACCTTACCAAGTGATCATCTAGACACCTCAACTTAGCAGAGGTGTGTCTCGTGGACACTCAGATCTCTCCTATTCAGTATCAACTAGGACCTAAGGGGGTCCTCATTAGTACTTAAACTTCCGCAGAGGCTATAGATCTATGACATTCAATTGATCAAAGTTTTTAAAATGTTACAACTGAGCAGCAGAAGATGACGTACCCATGGTTGAAGATGCCAAAGATGAAAGCAAACCTAGTACACAAGAAAAGGGAACTGATATTGCTATTGCACCTGTACCCATTGATCCGACCTGCAGATAGGACAATAGTAAATCAATATGAGATCGATGACGGATTGTTTCTTAAACGACGACTTTCCTTAATTACCAGAAGCTGCTCAAGAAAGCAAAAGTAGGCAAGCATGCTGACAATGACAAGAATCGGTAGTTCCTGCGATACCCTGTGCAAAATTTCAGAAGCTGAATTAGTTGAGTAATTTTTAATGAGTATCTTTCCTTAAATTGTCTTTTCTCTTGAAAGTATTAATGCATTAATCTTCCCATATTTTCAGATATAACTAGTTCATTACAAAGACAAAAGTGAGAGAAGAGAGGAACCAGAAAATGCCATGAAACTAGTCTTCCAGGGTATGAACAACAAAAGTAATAATAAAAAGCATGATTCTTTTAGTTCAACATTTCCATGTCTTTTAGTGTTGTGAGTCATAAGTAGATTTCGCTTATTTTAAATCATCACTAAAATAGAGTGTGGTACTTCCCAACGAAATAGTATACATTATTAGTTCGTTGATAGTCAATATGTACTTTTTTTCATCATGAATCTACTATGCGAAAGTCAATGTGTAATCTCAGTACTTGGCCACAGACCACAGTGGTAAATTAAGAGGGAGCACCTAATAATGCGCCTTCCTATACCAAGAACTACAGATGAACAGACTATAGCTGGTTGTTTCTAAAGCTGGAGTCATTCCAAATATTAGGAGACAAATGTGAAATAGACAGAAAAAACCAATTGTAAGGGGAACAAGGTTGATTGCTATTTTGAGAAACTCGCTCTTCTTAGCTCATAAAGAGAAGAACAAATACAATCACCTGTATCCATTTATTTCCAAGTGCTGGAAACTATTGGATCCCACATTCGCACTTTGGAGGCGACGAAGTGTGACAGGCAGGTTTCGAACTTCTTGCTTGCACACGTCACATGTTCTGTTACCTTTTA
>JAPFFP010000094.1:4426470-4437669 GCA_026153255.1 Solanum medicagineum | reverse complement strand
CTCTGCCGAAATTCCGGTAGATTTCTCAGTGGGATAAATCAGGCAATGCAGGTTGTTATGTGTATAGGTGCTCCTATTGGGCACTGGTCACGACCCTAGGTTGGGTCGTGACAAATATTGAATAGCAGCTTTAATATATCTTCTCGTCAATCCATGGTGCAATCTTCATAATTCTAGTCACCTGGGTACAGGGGGTAGATCCACATGCAACTTTCCGGGTGCTCGAGTACCCATTAACTTCAACGTAATATTAGTTTTATATATAATAAATTTTTCACATTATGAGTATACAAAATATTCAGCACCCAATGAACAAATATCTTAGTGGGTGCTTTAGTCCAGAGCCTAATATTGAGACTTTGATTTTAGTGAAGTCAAGGGCTCTCAATCCTCACTATTAACAACTAGTATGCATACTCGTGTGCTGCACGGTTATATTAATTTATGATAATTTCAATATCATAAAATATTAAATATTTTTACATTTTTATCCTTTATTATTTTTATATTGTATTAATAAACTTTTTTTTCATGTTAATAATTTATTAATTCTAATTTTTCACATGAAATATTAAATATCAAAGATTAAGTACAATTTTGGTACATTTTACATATACTTTTTGGAATAAAAAAGTTTCAAGATACTTTATACTGAATCAATTACTTGTTATTATTATTTAAATTATTACTTAAATACAAATAGTGAATCCATTACTTGATATATTATATTTTAAATTATTAATTCAAAATTTTCTTTTTGCATAAAAAGATAATAATTTATTTCTTCATCAATGATTAGATGCATGAAACTCAAGTTCATTTTGATCATAAGGCTACTAAAGTTACTCCCAATATATATCATCAACTCAAAACTAAAAAAACATTAACAAGATTTAAACATCTGGAGCACATAAAATTTGTCATCCATCAAGCTAGAAAATAAAAAAAAATTGTGGGTTAGAAAAAATTCTGACAAAATATTAATAAAGACACATAATTATAAAAGGAAGGAATCAAATGGTCAAATGGGTTAGTAGTTACCTTTATTATAAGACTTAAAAAATAAGAGGTATTTTTGGCTTAGCTTAAAAGCTAGTCAAGCTTGCTTTTAAGTTTTTTTTAGCTTATAAAAGCGTTTGACAATTTTCAAAACAACTTTTAAAAAATTAAAATTTGCTTGAAATAAGTTAAAAGTTAAAAGCAGTTCCCTCCAACTTTTTATTTTTTAGCTTAAAAGTTGTTATAGTTTGACCAAAAAAATTACCTATTTACCCTAAATATTTTTCATATTCCCAAAAATATCCTTAACTAAAGAAATTCTAAATTTCTAACTATTCTCTCATTTCACATTATTTCTATTCAAATCACAGTCCAGCGGTATTATGCTTTTCAAAACCACCGCCTAGCAGTGTTCTTCTTGCCGCTGCTCTTCTCTTTATTTAAACACTTCTATTTGTATCAAATCTTCTAATATTGAAATATGAATGTATGTTTATTTATATATATTGTCCTTCTTTCACTATTTTTAAATAAATAATTTATGATAGTAAGAGAAATACATGAATGATAAATAAATATTATTATTCATGAATGCGATTAAAAAATATCTTATATTCTTTAGGTGAAATAAGAAGCGATGTGCATGCCATTAGAAAGAATAAACATTATTGGTTGGTTATATATTGAAATTTTCTTGAGAGGACAAGAAAAAATTGGAATAATTAGTATATTTTGGCAATTGAATATCTCAATCATGTTTTGATTTTGATCATGAAAAAAGGCATCTTAAAATTTTCATGTGATCTATCCAAATTATATATTTTAAAAATTAAAAATAAATTACATATATAAAATTTATTTAAATAATAAGTTTATATTGATATCGAATCAAAATATAAATTTATTTTACTTTATTTTATTTTTTAGATAAAAAAATCTTAAAGTAATCAGTTTTTATAATGTTAACAACTTGAAGGGTATTTTAGACATTTTTAATTAAAACGTGTTTAACAACGCTTATGTGTCAAACACGTCAACAACTTGTTTCAGCTACAACACTTTTATCCAAATATAGAACTGTTTATTTTTCAAATAAATTTCAGCAGTTTAAAAAGTATTTTAAAAGCACTTTTAAAAAGCTATTTTTTTCAGCTAAGCCAAACGGACTCTTAAAATGTTTCTTACAAAATTATGATAACTCTAAAAAAAATATCACACACATACTTATTAGAAATTGCTTTTGAATCATTTTAAATATAACATAGTGATTTATCACTTAATCCTATTACATATATAATTGATAATTAATTTTAGTTATTTAAAATAATCTATTTTTTGTATTGCTGACATGTAGGCATTATCATCACTCCTATTATATATAAGATGTAGAGATATATAGATAGTTAATTTTAATTATTCAAAAAAGTTATTTTTTATAGTGGTGATATGTAGGCGCTATCAGCTCTCCTAATATATAGATATTAGATTGTTTTTTTCATTGGGTTTCTTCTTTGAATTTTGTTTGATGTGTGTGCAAATATTTTTAAAAGATTTTATATTTTTATAGATTTTTTAGTTGAATATCTGTTAAACTTTTATTTAAGTGATTTATCCATAGAGCATACTTTCAAGTATTTTTATTTGATAAAAAAGGGGAAAATAAACAAAACATATTCATTACTCATCTTTTCAATATAAAAATCTTCGAATCCACATGATATTAGCAGATTAAGTATCATCTTTTTAATATCATTACACTCTTTATTTTTTTTAGATATATATAACAACTTGCCAAAAAATATCTGAAATGTTATGAAACTGTATAAAACAATATAAAGAATAAAGTAGGGAGAAGAGAGAAGATTTCTTATTGCTCTTGAATAATATTCAGATGTATATTACAATGAAGGAAATTATTATATTTATAGGGAAAAACTGACTTGTCTCCTAGCAAGAAACAAAATTGGTCTTCAAGAGGATTCCTAACTCTAAAAGGAATCCACATAATAGACATTCACCATAAATAGAATATGTTTATAACACTCCCCTTGGATGTCTATTTGCTAGATTATGTACCTCGTTAAAACCTTAATCTATAAAACCCTGTGGGAAAAATTCTAGTGAAGGGAAAAGAGTACACATATCTAATAATACGCATTTTGGATGCCTCATTAAAAACTTTACAAGAAAAACTCAATGGGACAAAACCTTGTGAGGAAAAAAGAGTACATCGTATATTAACTCTCCCTAATCAGAACATCAATCCAAGGACTTCAGTCTTCGCATCCCAATCTTGTGCATCATCTTCTTGAAAGTTGTAGTTGGTAGAGACTTGGTGAACAAATCATCCACATTGTCACTAAAACAAATCTGTTGCACATATATATCACCATGCTTTTGGAGCTCATATGTATATAAAAGTTTTGGTGAAAATGTGTTTTGTTTTATCTCTTTTTATAAATCCTCCCTAGGATCAAAGAGTTTTGCAAGTTTCTCGCTTCAACTTCTTTAAGCAAATAATATATTGCCTTTTAAAAACTCTTCAAGAGTTTCAATTCAAGTTATCAACTTGCATAACAATATGAAAGTTTTTTTATTTATCTAATTAATATGAGGATTATAAACAAGTTTTTCAAGAACTTGTATATGTTTCATGCATTTCAAATACTTCAAATGCTTTCATATCAATTTTGTTTAGTGACAATATTCAATATTAAATGCATGATACTTTCTAGTGTCTAGATTGCAAGTCAAATAAGTTTTATGCTTACCAAGATGCACCATTCCACTTGACAATTAGAGCATGCTTTAATATAGCATAGGATTAAGATCCTCATAATCTTTTACAATATTGCGCTATATTGTATCAAAGATATCATAGACAAAATATTTTTTTTGTTAGTTTGCAATGTGACATAACTTGTAGAGATCTCATCATTTCATTATTTCCAGGTAGCTACCCCTCTCATGAGGTTCCATGAAGTGTTATGTCATAATTTCTTCAAGAGCACATTGCTTCTTTATTATAACCACTTTGATCATTTGTTCCTTTCAAGAATTGGGATCAATTGCATGTTTCATGCATGTCATAAACTTTGTCCTTCAGGGACATTTAATAAGAGTATTTCAATTCTTAGTTTCCTGTTATCTCCCCCTTATGTTAGACAAACTAACATACATTCCAATCTATCTTAGAGAATCCATCTCTTTATGCATCATGGTATATTTATTAATTACATACCGCATATCAAAATTATTAGATGAAAATTATATAGTCCATAACCATAAATCAATTGAGGGGAATTTGATCATAATATATTGGATTGATGCATATCTTTGTCTATAATTTGTCATATTTCAGACCATGAAACTTTCTTCTCATAAGCAATGATTGACCATTTATTTAAGGCATTTAGTGTCACTCAGCATGAATTTTTATCAATATTATCAAGATGAATTGTCTTTGATTATGTATTCTTAAAATTGTACTCTTAATTCAATTATCTTGCACAAACAATTTTACGATTGTCAAACTTCAAGTTAACAATAAACGCACATGTGATCATCTTATTGATGCATCTATTCACATATTACATGATGGTGAACGGGCCTATATTCACCTTTCATACTTTCTAAATTTAGGGAATTCAGTCCCAACATTAGTTGATCCAATCAACTTTTCATGAGAACAAGCAACCTTGAAAAATCTTTTATTTCTTCTACATATGTCTAATGAGTAAACTTCAAAGTTTACCATGACATGTGTCTTTTGCTATAGTAAATTTCTGATATACTATTACATGAATAAATTTTAAATTTATTAATCAAGGAATAATTTTTATATTCATTTCTTCTCAATTATTCTATCTCTTTTTTGGAGATGGGTTGTGATTCTATCACAATAAAGTACACATTTATATTGAGAAATTTTATTGAATACTATCACATTCATTTCAGAGAATGGATCTGTATCTGTAACATTTATCAAAAAGTTCTCATTCTTCAAGAATGGAACACAATCATCTCAACATATCAATTTATGATAGCTTAGTAACTCATTCCATGTTCACGTGCATTATTCAATTACTTGTCTTCCTTTAAACATTATGCACTGCTACCACATTCACTTTAGAGAATGAAGCATTTTAATGAAATATATTTTATGACTTTTCACCAAAAGCACATTATTTTGCTTTAGTCATCATTAATATGGTGCATTGAGACTTGAAGCCTACGTGTTATCCATATAAAGGCATCTTACGCCATAAATTGATAGGGCTTGAACCCAACATCTTATTATCATGCGTTTGGATGTGACCATCGTCAACTGATCGGATTTTTCTTTTAGACTTTTCCATAAAACAAGTGGATCCTTGACTGTGAGATGTTTATATTTTAAAATTTCATCAAGATGATGACACAAGAATATCGTAACCTTAGCACAGTCTTGTTTGGATACTTTATTTTCATATAATGTCTCAAAGACATCTAGCATCCAACACTCATGAAGGGTAGTTCTTGCCCAAACTATGAAGGGCAACAAACTCAAGTTTCTCAAGGTTAGTCATATATCAATAAAGAGAAAATAAATAAATAAATAAATAAATAAATAATATCTTAACCTTGAAATTTAACCTTCACTCTTTGGTAAAGTCTAGTGCTGATAACGTATTATGAAACTGTATAAAATAATACAAAGAATAAAGTAGGGAGAAGAGAGAAGATTTCTTATTGCTCTTGAATAATATTCAGATGTATATTACAATGAAGGAAACCCTTATATTTATAGGGAAAACTAACTTGGTCTCCAAGTAAGAAACTGAATCGGTCTTCAAGTAGGATTCCTAACACTTAAAGGAATCCACATAATAGACATTCACCATAAATAGAATATGTTTATAACATAAAGATATATTCTAGTTGTTTTCCAAAGATCATGTTGCCATTTTTCTCTTCTATTTTTTTCTCTCTATAAATATTTAAAATAACAAAAAAATTACGATTATTAAAAGAAAATTTGATTTGGAGTCGTTAAAAGAAAGATCTCGAGTGATACATATACTTAAAAAGAAAGAAGAAATAATAATATGTTCTATAAAATTAGCAAATAATGTTTTCACGTGCTAGTCCTCTCAATGCAATAATTGTCACTTTCTTTGTATGTTGTTGCATCTTTTGCACTTCATTGATGTAACTTCAAATCCTGCAAATGGGAGACTTAAAATAAATTGAAATTGAAATAAACTTATCTAAATGCATCAACAATAATTATTATGTCATGTTTTTGCAGCAGGTTTTCAATTAACAACTTGTATATTAATCGTATTTTAGTTATAAAAATGAGGATGATTACTATTATTGTAACACCCGGTAAAATTATCAAAATACCCCGAGAAGAGAGATGTGCACATAACGCGTCTTCCCAAACTCCGATGGCAAATCCGACGCCGAAAAGATAATTGTTTATGCGAAAATGCATTCCAATAAGAGTGTGCGACATCTCTGCTCACAGATTCAAACTTAGATGTGATCCCAATATTTTCTATGGGATTAGAAAACTTGATTGAAAATTTTTTGACAAAAATCTCCTAAAATCAACGAAGTCAGCAATGTGGACCAGGTCTCCCAAAGCGAAATTTTTTTCAGTTTTTCTTGAGGGGCATTCCAGACTTTTTTCAACCCCTCCTAAATTTGAAATACGATCAGAATAGGTCGTTTTGAGTGTAAAAAGGATTTTAGTGCCTATTCCTAAGCCTTTTCTAAGTTTCTAAGAAAAACTAGCGCTAAAGAGAAGAGAAGAGGAGCGAGAATTTGAGAAAATCAAGGAGGGTTCTTACGAGATTGAGTGTCAAAGCTTCATACCAGGTCTGTAAGACTAAACTAAAACATGGAATTGTCCTTCCATGTGCCCCCATTGATACTAGTAGAAAGACTATAAGTATATTGAGTCTTCATGCGTGCTTCTTGAATATTTTTCTTGTAAATTTATACATTATATGTATTTTCACATGTCGATGATCATTATAAATTAATTTACTGAATGAATGTTTTTTTTACATGAGTTATTTTCATAAGCCCTACATATTACTTTGTAAAAGAAAGCATGAATGAACCTAGGGATTGAGTCTAGAGCCTTGACTTGAGTAGGTTGATTGTGATTGTGACGTGAGCATGATAATAGTTAATAGAGCTTGATGGTCCCATGAGTATTCATAATTGAACTCTAGAGATTTATTTAATTGACTTCCTCTTAGTGATTGATCTGAGTCCTTGAGTATTTGAATGAGAATTGAGTCGATGAGATGATAGGCTGTAAGGCCTAATTGTGATAGAGTTAATGAGATGATGAGAGTCCTTATGTGACTAGTTGAGTTAATGATATGGATTGTCTTATGAGTATTGAGTCTTGGGAGGATTATTGAGCACTGAAACGAGTAAGAGTAAATCCAACTAGAACTTATTAACTACGTCGTCAAGCTTAGGAGTAGACTAAGTCCGTTAAAGTCGGAGAAGTCCCTATTTTGTAAACTGAGTCTGTTAAAGTCGAACAGGTTCCTATTTTTAGGGCTAACTTAGTTGAAGTATGACATGTCCCCATTCTATTGTCTTGAAACAATAGGGATTTGTTAATTTTTTGAATCCATTATGGATTCGATTCATCCTTTACCTGGCAAGTACGGAATGGTTGTGGCAGCATCAGCGGGATTGTTGTATAATCACTAGCTCATAAGTGATTATTGTCGGATATGAGAAACTCCCAGATAGGTGCTACATTGATAGTACTCTAAGTTGAGTTGATTGGATGAGTTTGGATTGGTATTAATGAGTCATTTGTCTACTCTTTATTGTTACTCTAATATACATTTGACATTCTGATTAAGTATCTTATGAGTTGATGTTATTCTATATTATTCTGCCTATGTCTATTTCATTCAGTCATTTTACATACTCGTACATTCCACGTACTGACGTCTACTTGGACTGCATCATTTCATGAAGCAAAGGCAGGTACTAAAGATCGTCAACAGGTGCACCATTAAGGATCTATTGCAGTCAGCTGATTTAGTGATCTTCCTTTACTTCGGGGGATCATTATTTTATTTTCATCTTTCCATTAGAGTCAAACTTTTAGACTAGCTTTATTTTTTATTTGAGGTAGTCATGGGTAATGGTGTCATCAGAATCGGCACTTATCGGTACCAGTCCAGTTCCATCCCGGTCTAGTGTCGGTCTAGTACCGGTAGGTGCTGGTGGTTAGGGGGTTGAAACGACCCCCAAAAAGTGCCCGAAAATGTGCCTCGGAAGTACTCGGAATCATGATTTCCATATATCTAAAAATCTGTTCATTATTTCAAAAATCTAACTTCATATTCTTTTTTAGGGGGTCAAATTGAGTGGGAAATGGGTCTAACCCAAATTTTAGAGCAACCATATCAAAATTCGAAAATCACAAAAAATGCAATTTAGGAGGGTTAACTTTAAAGGGGAATATCTCTTGTCATACAAAGAACAGGGTAGCTAACGACCTACCAAATCAAATCCCTTTGAATTATTTTTCCAACGCACTTGGTTTCACCTCATTCCGAGTTCGGATGAAGGATTTATGCCCATTTTCGTAGAACTCACTTGTTTAGAAAATGCAAATTCCAATGGGGTTTTCGCGCCGCCTCTGCGACGTGCCCCAGTTGTTTTTGGTGCGTGTTTTAATTTTTTCAGTCCACGACCTATAAGTCATGGGCCTAAGGGTTTCCACATATTAAAATACATATACTTAGCCTTATTTCACCCTCATATCATCCTTAACGTTCCCCAATATCCTCTCAAACACTTAGACTCATATTTCACCCTAAATTCAAGTCCCAAAACTCAAGACCAATCTTAAGGATTTCATCAAGGATCTAATTCAACCTTCAAGTCTCCATCTCCAGTCTTCTTCAAGGGTTCTCCAAAGTCAAGGTATGTTGTGTTAAACCATTGTGTCCTTTCATCCATGGTACCTAAGCATCCTTTTTACAAATATTGCATGAATTAAAGTTGATTTTACATATGGCTCTTGTACATTAATAAATTTGCTGCACAATAATTTTAGTTCATGAAAGTATGGTTGTTAAGCATGTTTTGAGCTCTAAATCTTGGATCTAATTTTGGATTTGATGAGGGTTTTGATGTGTATGTCTTGAGGGTGTTGGAAGGTGTTGAATGATGGTTTTGCAATGGATTTTCTTACATGATTTTATCTCTAAATTGCATGGTCTTTTACCCCCATTACACACCCGCCAAGTGTTTGATAAAATGTTCGGCTATGATTTCTTGAGGAATTGAAGGTCCAGTGCATGTCTTATGAGTAGAATGGTGTTATGATGATTATATGATGATGAAATAATGATGGAAGGATTATGAGATGATAGTATGCATATGATTTATAATGAGGAGAGGAAGTGTAGGCATACGATGACTTTGTGATGATGATAGGGATGTCTATATGAGTTGTTTTCATGGAGAAGTACCTATGGTTTTGCATGTTGTTGTTGAGTTCTTATGTTTGTTGTGCTCTTGGGTAAATGAGTAGTTCTTTCTTGATGATTTGAAAGTAATGGTTTGATGAGCTAGTTCAATGATTCCTATCGAAAAGGTCATGCCGTAAGGTAGAGTGTTTAATGATTCCTATCAAAAAGATCATATTGTAAGGTATGGACACCCTACTGAAAAGTCCATGCCTTAAGGTAGAATAGCTAATTGTGCCTGCCGAAAAGATTATATTTTAAGGTATGGGCATCCCACCGAAAAGGCCATGTCGTAAGGTAGAAAGACTAAAGGCTCCCACCAAAAAAATCATATCGTAAGGTGTGGACATTCTATTGAAAAAGCCATGCCATAAGATAGAATAAATCACGGTTCCTACCCAAAAGATGATATCGTAAAGTAGGGAATGTCTTATTCTACTTATCAAAAAGACTATGTCGTATGGTAGGAGTATTGATAACACTCTCCAAAAAGGTTATACTGTAAGGTGAGTGGGGTCTTTTGGCCATTTCATGAAGGTTTGTACAAATGGGTTTGAGTATGTTTCTCATAATGAGTTTATATTCCTTTATCCTGATTTACTAGCATGTTTTACCTTGAGCATTGAGCATGCATGCCATATTAATGTTATGCCGATCGTTTGTTTACAGTTATGCATTTCGATTATGTTTCGTATCTCTTGCTAGCATTGCATCCCACATACTTAATACATTTAAATGTACTAACGCATACTCTATGTCTACATGATGTTACCATGTACGAACCGGAGCTCCTATTGATTCTTCTTGTGGCTAGACGGATTATTCAAGTTAGCCTTTGGTGAGTCCTCCATTTTAGGGACAGTGATTATTCTCTTATACTATGTTATAAGACTATCTTTCTTTTATGTATTTATTAATTATGAGGGTGAGCCCGGTTGCTTGTCTTGGCCCCCACTTTTATCTATGTAGTAGAGGTGTTGTTGGACATGTTATGTACTATGCTTGAGCTTTGACTCACTTATGATATTCAAGCTATTTAAGTATAAATCTCTCTCCCTTAGTCCCAATTCCTCTTCTTTATGTTTCTTACATTGTTATACATTGCTTCTATGACCAAGGATGTGTAATGATATGCTATGAGGCTTGTTTGGGGTTCCTTCGGCTTCCCCTTCTCCGGTCACGTCTAGGCCCTAGGCTTGGGTTATGACAAAGATGGTATCAGAGCACTAGGTTGATAGATCCTCGGAGTGCAACACACCACGTCGATTAGAGTCTTATTCATGGTTGTGTTGTGCACCACAACTATGAGTAGGAGGCTATGAGATATTTTAGGAAATATTTCCATTCTTCATGGTCTATGTGGTGCTTTAGAAGCGAGATAGGGCTTTCCCCTCTAACGAGTGTTCTTTGCTCTTTGAGTTGATCATGTCGCTTCATGGAGGAAGGCGAAGGAAGGTAAGTAGAAGGTTTTAATTTTGATGGATCCGAGTTTTACTATTTCATCTCTATTCTTTTAGTTGATGGTGGGTTTTCTTGTGTGCCCAAGTGGTTGTGTGGATTTTTGGTGTCTATCCTTTTGTCAGGTATATTGTTGCTAGAAGGTTCATAGGTGATGGTCTGGGTTTGTATTGTATTAGGTCTTGCTTTGTGGCTTGTTGGAATTGACATGGTTGAATTTGATATCACTATAGTAATG
>JAPFFP010000094.1:4405805-4424347 GCA_026153255.1 Solanum medicagineum | reverse complement strand
CATCAAATCGACACTTTGAATTAATCACTAGATGCTAAAAACCAATTTCTTGGTAATGAAGTTAATGTTAAGAGTGATGACCAAAAAACTATTCAAGAAATATAAACCAAATGCCATCCATGTTTAGCGTTGATTTGTTTGCTTAAATGTATAGACTTTTTACAGTTGTATCTGCATTATATTTTGTTGGATAACAAAACATTTTCCAGATGTATTTCAAAAGGAAAAAAAAGGGAACATTTCCATACTTTATGTACTCTCTTTCTCCTAGGATGGTTATGTTTACATGGAAAACAAATTAGATTTAGTAGGATGATGAAGTATTTCCAGCTGTTATAAGTTGTACCATTTTGATCTTCTAGGGAGGGTTAGCCAGATTATAGAGCACAAGTTTGAGAATTTAAACACGGGTAACTTGGGCATAACTTAAAGAGTGTACAGCAAGCATTGCTAAAAAATATAATTACATGAAAAATATGAAATGGATGAATTAGAAGCTAGTTTGCTTGAGAAGGCTTGGATTGAATTGCATGTAGAAAATAATTGTTTGTCGGGTTGTCGGGGTGAGTGACTTTATTAGCTCTGACTACACAACTTGTAATTAATGCATCATTTTGGTGAGAAAGGACCTTAGGCGTTGTTTGGCAGGATGCATTAGAAAAAATAATGCATGCATTAGTTTTGTGTTTTACCAATACCTTGTTTGATACACTATTTCAACGTTTATGTAACTAATACATGGCAAATTTTGGTGTTAGTGATGGAAGGATTTCTAATGCATGCATTATCATAGTTAAAAGACATAGTCGCCCCTCAAAACCTTTTCTCCATTATTTCCACCATATTTATGGAAAGTAATGTTATAAATAAATAACTTTTATAAACTTATGCAATGCATTTTATTCTTAATACACCAAATTGAACAAAGGATAAGAAATAAACTTAGTACTCTAATCACTAATGCCAGCGTAACATATATCATCATTCGTAATGTCAACATTACTAATACATCCTATTCAATATTTTTGTTATACCCCCTACCAAACTACTACTTAATATTTTGGCCAAGAAGAAATTGTTAGATTTCAAAAGTACTAAATTAGGAAAGTGTGAGCACTGTTTGACTGAAAAACAAAGTAGAGTTTCTTTCAAGTCTCGTTCTCTTTCAAGAAAGACAAAGTTGTTTGAGTCGGTGCATTGGATTTATGTAGTCCAACGAAAATAAGAATTTTGGGTGGTGTACTTTACTTTGTTACTCTTATTGATAACAAAGAAATTTTGGGTCTACCTCTGGAAGACTAAAGACTAGCTAAGAGAGTTGAGAGAGAAAACAGGAAAAGAGTCAAGTGCATAGCAACAACAATACAACAACAATATTACCCCGATGCCTCAAAGGCTCCCGCCCATTGCGGGGTAAGGGGGGGTCGGATGTACGCAGCCTGACCCCTATGTTTAAAAACACAGGGCGACTGTTTCCAGATGACCCATGATGAACATCGAAAGTTACATTGACTGACTGCTACTTCAGTCAAGTGCATAGCAATGGTGAATATTGTGGAAGAGTGACTCCATGAGAAAACAAGCAAAAAGGTTCTCTGTCTAGATGCTCTCAATGCATGATAGTTTTACGTGTGCTATGGACTGATATCAGTGGCGAGAGGACGAGGAAGAGGACGCAAATGAGGACGAGGACGAGGACGGAAAATCCCAATCCTAACCTTAGAAAGCTCAGTCGGAGCTCGATTTTAGTTGAAGCAGAAGAAACTGAATCTCAACCCCTGGCTGTGAATGAGATTGACAAGGTTGAAGTTGGGACTTCGTCGAGATTTGAGGTGGTGCGGAGGTTGAGTTTGACTGAAATCCCTCCAGTGGTGACGGATCCAATAAACTCACGGGTCGGATCTGGAGAGCATGATATAGTCAAGAGAACAGTGGAACCTACAGCTAAGATGCTTGACCCAGAAAAATTAGGACCGGAAAAAGGCAAGGAGAAGGTTATTGAAAGGATAAAGGTCAGTGGGCTAATATGTTCAGGAATAATCGAGTAGCTCAGAATTGTATGAATCTATCCTATTTCCCACCTCAAATTGTTGATGGCCGCACCACAGTCCAATTGGACGAAGAAGGTGTTCAATTTGAAGAGGACAAATGGAAATGTGTGCTTATAGTCTATGTTGTTGGAGAATGGTAGGGTATAATACCATCAACAGGTATATTACTCTAAACTGGACAACTGTAGCTAAACCTGAAGTCTCCCTCCATGATGAAGGGTATTTTATTGTGAAGTTTCAGTCTCTTAGTGACATGAAAGAGATTTTGTATATTGGCCCTTACACCATCAACAGTAGACCTATGATACTAAAGCAATGGAGCCTGACTTTGATTTTGGCAATGTATTCTTAATTGAAATTCCACTATGGGTGACATTTCCCAAATTGCCTCTCAACTGCTGGGGTATGGAGTCACTAATTAGTATAGCTAATGCAATTGGAGTACCATCATTTGCTTATGAATGTACAACAAAGCAAACTAGGATTTCTTATGCTAGAATGCTCATTGAAGCTATTGTTACAAAGCCAATCCCACAGTGAATCAATGTCATGGATCCTAGTGGAAAAATTATTATACAGCTGGTGGTGCTTGAATGGAAACCCCAGTTTTGTGATAAACGCCAGAAGATTGATGCCAAGCTCCCATGATGCCAAAGGAGGATCAACCAAAGAAGAAAAGACCTGGCAAAAAATTGACTCAGGAATGTCAATACAAAGGGCCAATTCAACTTCCAGAACAATCTGTAGAAAACACCCAGGAACAAAATATAAAGGACACAAATGAGAAGCTGGAGGTGGTGATAGGATAGGGGAAAACAAACCCCAAAAGTTTCAAGACAGAATCTACAACAGAATGCAGAATGGTCTGATATTGCTCTCAACCTTGCAAAGTTTCCTGTATTGGCAACTGTCCCAACAAAGAATGGTTTTGACTGTCTAAAGAATAGCAAACTTGCTTCACTGCCTGTGGATAGAGATGGAGCTCCAAACACCTGCTAATGAAGTGGGTAATCTGGAATGAGGGGTGTGAATAAGAGGTATAAACCGAAGGAACTCAAGAAGTTTCTGCACACAAATAAAATAAGCCTTGCTGGTTTATTAGAAACTGGAGTTAAAGAGCATAACATGGATGGAATAGTCAGGGCAATAGCACCAGGTTGGGGGATAGTTAATAATTATTTCTAAAGGTAGAATATGGCTAATTTGGGATCAAAATGCTTATGAGGTGAATAAATTAAAAAGTTCTCCACAAGGGCTACACTGTCTGATCACATATTGAACTAAGGACCATCACCAACTGCTCACTGTCATTTATGGCTTCAATACTAGAGAACTTTGTAAAAGTCTTTGGCAGGAATTGTGTACAATTTCGCATGGGATTAGTCAACCTTGGATCATAATTGGGGATTTTAATGCTATATTAAATCCCCTGGATAGACATGCTAGAGCTATTGTTACCTTGAATGATATTAGAGATTTCAAAGAATGTATTCACAGCATTGGAGTCACTGAGCTACCATGGAAGGGAAACTTTTACTCATATACTAACAAGCAAAATGAGCAAGAAAGGATATCAAGCTGAATTGATAGAGCTTTTGGCAATTATGAATGGATGCTACAATGGGCTCATGTCACCACTGAGTAGAATAATCCAGGTATATCTGATCACTGTCCAATGTTGCTCACTTTATAGGACCCTCTGGTTTGTGAAAATGTTAGCTTCAAGTTTTTCAATGTCTGGGTAGAACATGAGCTTTTACGAGTATAGTAGAGACAGAATGGAGGAAGAAGCATGGTTATAATAAAATGGAGGAGGTTTGGTCCAAATTGAAGGCTCTCCAACCAGTTCTAAGACACCTCAACAACACTGAGTTCAAAGTCATTAGTCAGAAGATTGACCAGGCCAGGAAACAGCTCATCAATTTTCAAAATCTGCTAACCATTACTGTGACTGATGAACTGATTGACCAAGAGAGAGAAATATTGCTAAATCTGAAAAAATGATCTATGATAGAGGAGAATGCATTACGACAGAAGTCAAGAATAAAGTGGGTTCAACTTAGGGATGCTAATAATAAATATTTCAATGCTGTCATAAAGGAGAGAACTCAGAAGAAGCAAATCAGGAGCTTAACTTCCACCTCAGGACAAACCATATATGAGCCTAAAGATATACAACATGAATTTGTCCAATTCTATAAAGGCCTCATGGGTACTTCAGCAACTACACTATCGACTATAGATTTCGAGATAATGAAAAAGGATCCAGTTCTAACTAGACAACAGAGAATCCATCTATGTGCTGCTGTTTCTGAAGAAGAGATTTATTCAAGACTACAATCTATTGGAAATGACAAGGCCCCAGGTATTGATGGCTATAATGCATTATTTTTTCAACATACCTTTCAGATTATTAAGCATGATATGATTGCAGCAATTCAAAGTTTCTTCATCACTGAAAAGATCCATAAACCAATCAATTGTGCTCTAATTTCCCTTGTTACAAAACTGGCCAGTCCCAATAATGTAGCAGAATATAGTCCAATTGCTTGTTGCTCTGTCCTCTATAAAATCATCTCAAAAATCCTGGCAAACAGACTGCATGATGTTATTCACACTGTTATTAGTGATAGCCAAACTTGGATTTATACCAGGGAGGAGGATTACTGATAACATATTTTAACTTATGAATTGGTCAAAGCCTATACTAGGAAGAATATTTCTCCTAGATGCATGATGAAAATTGATCTAAAAAAGGCTTATGACTCTGTGGAGTGGTGTTATCTTGAGCAGGTAAGCAGAGAATTGGGATTTCCTAATAAATTTACACAATGGATAATGACCTGTGTAACAACAGTTAGTTACTCGGTTGTTGTAAATGGTAGTATATCTCAGACCTTTAATGCTGCAAAAGGGCTCAGACAGGGTGACCCAATATTCCCTCACCTATTTGTCATATCTATGGAGTACCTCAATAGATCTCTTAATGGACTCAAGACTGATAAAAGTTACAGATCCACCCAAAATGCTCCAAATTGGGAAGTACACACTTGATCTTTGCTGATGACTTATTAATTTTCTCGAGAGGTGATATGGAATCTATCAAAGCCCTTCAAAACTCCTCACAATTTTCACAAGCTTCAAGCTTACAAGCTTATCTGACCAAAAGCTCCATTTATTTTGGAGGAGTACCACAAGAGATCAGACAACAAATATTGCAGGTTTTGGGCTACTTAGCTGGAGAATTACCTTTCAAATACTTGGGGATACCATTGTCCACAAAGAAATTATCACTAATCCAATGGTACTCTCTCATAGAAAGAATCATGGCCAGAATCAATTCTTGGACAGCAAGGAAGTTATCTTTGCAGGTAGAACACAACTAGTGCAAACTGTCTTAATGGGGGTCCAATCCTACTGGGCACAAATTTTCATTATGCCTGCAAAGGTTGTTAAGGTGATTGAAGGCTTTTGTAGAAGTTGTGTGGACTGGAGAGGCTCAGATCACGAAGGAAGCTCTTGTAGCCTGGGACAAAGTCTGTGGTCCTAAAACTGTAAGAGGTATGGGGTTAATCAATATGAAACTATGGAACAGAGCAGCAGTGGCTAGATTGTGTTGGGATCTGGCTCACAAAGAGGACAAAATGTGGATCACAGGGGTCCATACCTTCTACATAAAGAACCAATCTTTAAGGAATATACCAAGTCAGGCAAGTTGGGTGATCAGGAAGATTATGAGTGCTAAGGAGATAGTAGACCAACTGCAGCAAACTGGAAACATAGCTGGAAGTAAGTATTATATACCTACACATGATTGGGGAGCAACCCAGAGTTACTTGGAAGTGTCTCATGTTCAACAATGCAGCCAGGCCAAAGGCATACTTTATTATGTGGATCATGCTTCACAAAAGGTTAGCAACTGCTGACACATCAGAGAAATGGGGCGTAGAAGTGACAAATACCTGTGGGTTGGGCCAAAGAGAAAATGAGACAATAGAACACCTAATGACCCAATGCCAGTTCACTTGCTCTGTATGGAACAGAAAATGAGACAATAGAACACCTAATGACCCAATGCCAATTCACTTGCTCTCTATGGAACAAAATACTCAGGTGGTTCCAAATGCATAGTTTTTCCCCCTGCTACTGGGATCAGTTCATTCAATGGAGTGTACAGCATGGAAAAGGGAAGTCTGCAGCAGCTCAATTATTCAAGACTCCCATGGCTGAGTGTGTTTATGGGATATGGATTGAACGCAATAATAGAATCTTCAAGAAGGAAAGTTGACGATGGAGCAACTGGTAAAAGAGATGGCCTTTATCACTATTGTTAGATCTAAATCTAGTTAAGGAATGCATCGGACAATCTTAAATTTTAAGCTGTGAAACAGATGATAGGGCACTACAGATAGGGTCTTAGAACTGGACTTAAGCTGCTGTGATAGGAGCTTGATATGTAAAGATTGCACTGGTAATTAATAAAATCCTTAGTTACCAAAAAAAATGGTGAATATTGTTGAGTGTTTGATGTATTTGCAAGCAATAGGGAATCAAAACCAAAAGACTCCTCGTAAAACTCCTTAGTTTATGGTTTGACAGAGAGGATGAATAGGACCTTGATGAAAAGAGGTAGATGTTTGATTTCTGAAGCAAAGTTGTCAGGTTCTTTTTAGGTGAGTCTTTATTAATTGCCGCACATGTTGTTAACCTTTATCTTGCTATTGCTTTTAAAAAAGTGATGTCCCAAACAAAATTTGCATGACAAAGATGTTTCCTTTGACCATTTGAGAATAGCTATTCTTCACGGCTAAAAACATGCAGCTACATGACTCCAAATCTTGCTCTGTCAGTTTCTAATGAAGGACCAAGTTGTTGGAAACACTTTCTTCAAATTTGAGCTTAATCCAATAAGAAACAAAATGGGATTTCTAAAAGCAGCTGGCTGGTCAGAGGTATTTTCAGCAAAAAATAAATCTGCACACTATCTCTATATATTCACCACCGTTATCAGTATGAATACACTTCTGCTTTGCTCGAGTTTCTCTCTCACCTAAGGCCTCAAACTGCTTAGAAACACCCAACAAGTTATCTTTATTCTTCAAGACAAACCTCAAAGTTTTCTTGAGCAATCATCAATAAAAATAACAAAGTAAATTGCACCATTCAAAGTCCCTTCGTTGGACTGCACAAATTTAAATGCACCAACTCAAGCAACTGTCTTTCTTGAAGAAGGATGAGACTTGAAAGAAACTCCATTTTGTTTTTTCTGCTCAGTAGTGCTCACACTTTTCTAACTTAGCACTTTGTAATCTCTTGACAATTTCTCCTTGACTACAACATTAAGTCCTTTCTCACTAATTTGGTAACGGGTGTTTGGACAAGGCTTTTCCAAATGACTTAAAAGCCAAAAGCCAAAAATAGGTAGCTACCTACTTTTGACTTTTGGTTTTTGTGCTTTTTAAGCCTAAAGTAAAAAGTGTGGTTCACGCCAAACACTTGGTGTCTTTGCCAAAGACCTCTAAAAATTAACAAGTGCTTAAAATCCAAAAGCACCTAAAATTAAGCCTATCCAAACACCCTATAAGCCTCTTATGTCATAGCATTGAAGAACTATCGCTCTCAACTACATTCATCATATCAATAGAAGTGGTAGTGTAGTATAGACCACGAGCCACAATTGAGAAACTCTTGGTGAGTTTCCACCACAAATATAGATATCTCGAATATAAATTATTGACGTTTGGAAAGATGTGGTTCATGTAGTGGAATAAAAACAAACGGGAACTAATGACTCTCCCTGTACTTGTGAGGTCAAAAATATTGAAAATAAATATTGACACTGAAATTTTAACATGGAAAAACCTAATCACGGGAGCAAAACTCCACTGTATTGATGAGAGCGTTACAAAATTATTCCAAAATGGCAACAACAACAACGCCCAACACGGAGCAATAATACAACAGGGATAACAACCAAACAAGAGAAGTTTGGGAGAAAAAACACCAAAAAGAAGCTACTGTTCACGGCTAATAATCTGGAGCTACATGACTCCAAATCTGGCTCTGTCAGTTTCTAATCAAAGACCAAGTTATTGGGAACACTTGGTTCAAATTTCAGCTTAATACAATAAGAAACAAAGCGGCCAAAAGATGCTGGCTGGTTGGAGGTATTTTAGAGGGCGCGCGCGCGCATACACACATAGATATATATATATATATTCTCTTTTGTATTGGTGTATTTTTTGTTGTGCTTCATCTGAAGAATATGATCTGCCTATTTATAGAGGCGAATTCATTCACTTTGCCAAATAAATCTTTTGTTTTGTCAAAAGTCATGGATTTGGACCGTGATCTACAATCAGCTGCAAAAGTTCTTCTATGAGTGTGAATGGGTTGACATTTTTCTTGCCAAGCCTTCACATACCACATTTATCTCAATGAGGAGGGACTTGACGTTTCATCTTGAGATGCCCCTGAGCACAATAATCATAATTCGAGTCGCATCATTGAACTCAGATAAATAGTCCACCAATCAAGCTATATGCTTATGCATATAAATGAACAAAGCTAAATGGAGGTTCCGTGTGCAAAAGCACCGTCCTATATAAGTCTGATGAAGTGCTTTAACAACTATAGAAAAGACCATATGGCTGCTTGCTTGTCGTAACACAACCCCCTATCAAGGAAAGAGCCTTAAAGGGGACTTTCTTTAACCCCTCTCTAGTTACAATGGAGGCCCATTTCAAGTTGAACTGAATGTTGAGGTTTGCACGCTTCCCCTAGGTTCTCCAGCACATGCTTGAGGAACTCCTCATCTCATTTTCCACCCAATTTTTCTCTCTGTGTGCGAAGCTCACCACAAGTGTCAGGTGTTGGGAAAGTGAGCCTTTTTTTCACCCTTAATTTTTCCTAGTTGTAACAGCTAATAATGGTCAACGACTTTCTGGCAAATCAGCAATTGTTAGGATAAATATATATGTTATTTTACATACATATATATGTCTGTGTGTGAATTAGGTTTAATCACATGCTTGGGCGACTCCGCTAACTCTTATATAAGCTATCTCTACTTTAGTGTACTGGGGCATATTACAGTCTCTATTGTTTAGGTTTTAGAATGTTTGGAGTCATAGATGGTGGGTGAATTTCATGATGTTTACTGATATGAGTTATGGTTTTAACTTCAGCTGCAAACACATGTCTAATATTAAGTTTTGAAAACTATGATTTGTAGATGTTGTCAGGTCAGCAATTGCTTTCACGGTGTTTGCTGTTATCCTCTCAACTTGGGCTTTTACCTTTTCCATTGGAGGAGAGCGTCTATTTGGTCATGCTTGGGACAAGCTTGTAATGTACAATGTTGCTGAGAAATATGGATTGACGGGGTGGATCTAGGTACTTTATCACATTTGTTTGTGGTCAAACCTGCTAGATACAAGATTTGTATATATTCTTCCCTTGAAAACAGGTCTCTTGAGACTGGAAATATCTCAGATAGACAGTTACTATGACACTATTAATTAGTGAGGAAACCAGATAAAAGGTGCACCTTTTGAATTCAATTGTATGCAAAACCCCAAAGTGTACATTGCTGGCTGCAGCTGGGAAGTTGTCATTTAGCGCGCGCTCTCTCTCTCTCACACACACACACAGATGGAATTATAATATTGTCGAATTAACGGAGCATGAGACAGGCGATTAAGAAGGATTATCACACTGGAGGATTGTATATGGACAAATTAAGTATATTATCTATGCTTAGGATTCATGCAACTGCAGCTGGTTAGAATTAGTTTGTGATTTACATGCAACAGTTGTAGAGTTGTGTATGATCAACACTTTTAGGGGTTGCAATGCAGTCTTTGTTCTTTTGGGGTGCGATGGGGTTTGGGAGGGGGTGGGGGGTGGGGAGGCGAGCCTGTAGACACCATTTAATGAGGTGTCGTTAGATCAGTGGTGTCAAAACCGGTACAAATAAAGTGTGGGTTTTGATAAAAAGAACAAAGGGAGAAAAAATAGAAATTATATGTTTAGTCTAAAAATTAATAATTATAAACATAAATGATAAATATATAGACAAAGAAATCAAAAAAATTGTAATAAAGTGAAAGATCAATCATGTAATATCGCTTTTTTATGAAAGGCTTATTGGTAAGGAAAAGTATGTCCCACTGATAACGACATTGAAGAGGTGAATTGTTCAACATGCTTTCAACCTCGCTTTAGGTATTAAGGAGTCTTTAACAATATTACTTTGGATAACCTCGCTTTAGGTATTAAGGAGTCTTTAACAATATTACTTTGGATATCTGTGTCTTAATTACTTATTATAAAAAGATAAACAAAAATGTTATTTGTGTATAGTATATTCTGACAATGTTTGGAAATAATGGAAAGCTAAATCATCAATCTCGGACTAGCGTACATCGGTCGATTTGGTTCGATTTTGCATATTATCGGTTCGGTTTATTGATTTTCGATTTTTAAATATTGCTAAACCAATAAGAGACCAATAGAATAATTTCTATCGATTTTTGGTTTATCAGTTTTAAGTCCTTAACGGTTTCGTTTTTTGTTTACGCGATAAGAATGATAATGAGAATTTGCATTAATAAAAAGTAGATAGAGTACGAAAACTATTTTTACAAACTTGCAAAAGCTATAATTAATTAATTACAAACTGAAATACTAAAGTGGATAGTTAATCACTTAAGTACCATAAAGATTAAAATATGTAATATTGTTATAGTGTCCTATTGTTATTAAATTACTAATATTTAATATTTACAAAGGGGTAAAATAGTAAATTATTATAATCTTATTGGGTTATCAGTTTACCCAATAAATCAATAGTAAAAACCGATATAGAACCGATAGCCCGGTAGTTTTTTTTAAAACCATTAAAAATCCAATAACCTAATAACCCAATAATAATAAATTAATAACATTTTTATCGGTTTGATTTATTGATCGATTCGATTTTCGCACACCCTAAGAAGTAGAGGTTTATAACTTCTTTATTTTCAAATTCACAAACAAGTCGAATTTCAAAAATAAGTTGATTTATCCAAAATTGTGTATATCATTGAGTTGAGTGATATGTTGCAGTAAAATTCAATTTTCTCTCATAGTCGTGGATGTGGATGGCTATGATCTTGTTAAAATTCGATCTTAAACGAAAATTGAACTAAATCAATTAAACAAATTAATTTTTATTTGATTTTAATTTGAATTTTAAGTTCTAAAAAATTTTTTTTGTTGGAACCAGAAAAACGCTCTCTACTAAACCCTACATACGTCGCTACCTTTGAGATAATTGGTTTTTCGTCATGGCCGTTCCGACAGTCAATCAACCCCCTACTGCGATTGGCTAGTCAACCTTGCCACCCCCTATCATATGTGAATATTCTCAAACCCCCTCCAACAATGGTGAGACTTGTGCCACTTAAGCTGATCTTGTATCTACATGGAGAACCCATAGTTCTATGGGAACAATTAGAAGTGGAGCAGATGGTAATCACTGAGAGCCTGCAGTATGCTGTGGTAGGAAAGTTCTCTTACGGTTGGCCAGAGATTCAGAAGTTACGAAAGTTGATCCCGAATCAATGTGAACTCAAAGGTGAATGCAATATTGGATTACTCATCAATAGATACATTTTGATTAGGGCAACTCTTTTAGAAGATTATGTTCATTTGTTGTCCAAGCCGGCATTCTATATTACACAGTGGAGAAGATCTTATCCTCTGAGAACATTGAAATGGGACCCAATGTTCAACCCCAAGGAAGAAACTACAACTATAGTCGCGTGATTTCATTCCCCTCCCTACCCCCAAATTTTTTTAGGGAGGAGGTAATTTTCTCTTTGGCTGCTGCAGTGGGCAAGCCGTTGCAAGTTGATATGGCCACAAAAAACAAGACAAGGCCAAGCTGTGCAAGAGTCAAAGTTGAGGTGGACTTGCTTGGAGAATTTCCTAAACGGATCAAGATTGGGATTAGAAAAGGAGAAAATAAGGTGTTGGATAAATGGATCCGTATCAAATGTGACTATGTCCCTAAATACTGCGCCACTTGCAAGATTCAGGGCCATGATGAAGATCAATGTTATGTGAAGCATTCGGAGTTATACAAACAAAAAGAACCAAAAAAGTAGGCCTCAATACCAGAGAAGGAGGAGAATAATCAAGCGCCAGAACAGAAAACACAAAATCAGAAGGAAGTAAAGGAGAAGGAGGGATTCATAGAACAAAGAAAGGAAAATGGCCGCGCAAAACATCCATAACAGACATGGCAAGCCAGGACGGTACAAACTCAATAAAAAAACATGAGACATCAAAGGGGATAGGGGAAGAAGTTGCTGCAGTACCTGACAAGGAGAAGGACCAACAAACCACCAATGCGGAGAAGGTTGACAAGCAATTTACAAAACAATGGGTGGAAGATAACTTTCAGGACCTGCAGAAATAGAAGGCACCAGGGACTGCTGAGAAGGATAAGATAGTGGTAGATTGGAAGAAGGTGGATTCAACAAACAAAGTAGAAAGTCAAGCTCTTAATTCATCCAATCAAGCAGAGAACAAAGGAGGGAATGACCAGGAGCATCAAAGTACAAGTGGAGACATGAACAATGTTTCTATGAGTGGTGATAATCTAAATAGTGAAGGTGATACAGGAGAAGAGAGCCTATCAGTGCAGGGAGAGACTGTGCATATTGACAAGCATAATGACAAGGTAGAGGATGAAGGAATAGAGAATAACATCCAGGATATCAGTTCAGCAGGGGATCTATCACCCAGACACACTCAAAGCATGACAGCAAAGACGGGTGTTTCACAGAATATTCCACTACAAGTGAAAACAAGGAGTAATAAGGGAAGGGCCCATAGTAGTAATTAATGATTGATAAGGCTCTTTTCTGGAATAGGGAATGCTTTGGAAATATTTTCATCCAAAGAGCTATATTGGAGGACATTGTAAAAGCTAAGAAAACTGCCTTAGAGATTGATCCGACTGCAGAAAACAGAACTGAGTTAAAGAAAGTAGAAGCTGATCTGATTAAGTCCCTAAAGATTGAAGAAGAATATTGGAAGCAGAAAGCAGGGATGAAATGGTTTACTCCGGGGGATAGGAATATGAAATTCTTCCATTCTTATGTTCAAGGAAAAAGAAGAAAATTGCATATACATGAAATTCTCTTGGATGGGGGAGTGGTTCTTAATACAGATAAAGAAATTGGTGAGGCAGCAGTCCAGTATTACCAGTATCAGTTTTAGGAGGATAGCAACAATCAAAATTTTTTTATGTTGAAACACATTCCTAGGCTGCTAATAGAGGAGGATAATGCAAAGATGGAAAAACTGCTAGACAAGGAGGAAGTGCAGTTTGCAGTTTTTGAACTGAATGGGAGCAGTGTTGCTTGTCCAGATGGGTTCACTGGTATGCTTTTTCAAAAATGTTGGGAGATAGTAGTGGAGGATCGGACCTTGGCAGTTAAGGCATTCTTTTGTGGTAGTGACATACCGAGGTTTGTATCACACACAAACCTGGTACTCATCCCAAAAAAGGAGTGTCCTAAATCATTTACTGATCTCAGGCCTATAAGCTTAAGTTCTTTCATCAATAAGTTGATCTCAAGGGTTCTGCATGGTAGAATGGTGGAGTTCCTTCCTAAGCTCATTTCCCTAAATCAATTAGGATTTGTGAAAGGGAGGAGTATAATTGAAAGTGTTCTGTTTGCACAAGAAATCATTATTGACATCAATAAGAGGAAAGCTCATGTTAATATGGTTGTGAAGCTGGACATGGCTAAAACGCATGACAGAGTGTTTCAGTTTTTCCTGGCTTAAGTGCTGAGGTCTTTTGGTTTTTCTGAATTCATCATAGATATGGTGTAGAGGCTGGTTTCTAATAATTGGTACTCTATGCTTATTAATGGGCAATCTTATGGTTTCTTTAGATCTACAAGTGGCCTAAAATAGGATGATCCTTTGTCACCCACCCTGTTCATAATAGCTGAAGAGGTTTTCTCAAGAGGACTCAACAGTCTTCTAAATGAAGACAAATTCATTGGGTTTGGATTGCCAAAATGGAGTTCTCAGATAAATCACTATCTTATGCAGATGATACTATTCTATTTTGCTCAGGGGATGGAAAATCCTTAATTATGATGATGAATATTTTGAAGGAATATGAGAAGGTCTTTGGGCAGCTTATTAATAAATCAAAGAGTCTAGTCTATCTCCATGATAATAATCCTTTGATCTATTCAATAAAAGTAAGGAAGCTGACTAGCATAAGGCAGGGAGAATTCCCCATAACTTACTTGGGTTGCCCTGTCTTTTGTGGTAGAAAGAGAAATGATTACTTTGAGGAGATGATTAGAAAGATCTCTAGAAGAGTCCTATCATGGCAGAATAGGTTTTTATGTTTTGGGGGAAGGATCATACTTATCAGGCATGTTTAACAATCTATGTCCATTTATGTATTATCTGCTATGAATCCGACCAAAACAGTGACCAAGAAAATTCACCAAGTGCTTGCAAAGTTCTTTTGGGGTAATGGCAGTGCTGAAAGAAGAAACCATTGGGCAGTTTGGGATAAAATGTGCTATCCTGTGGAGGAAGGTGGGTTGGGTTTCAGATCATTGTTTGATATCAACAAAGATTTAATGACAAACCTTTGGTGGAATTTCAAAACTAGAATTGGAACCCTATGGGGTTCCTATATGGGTAATAGATACTGTAAAAGATACCACCCAATATTGGCCCCAGGAATTGGGGGTTCACATGTTTGGAGAAGCATAATTCAGGTCAGAGATGATGATGAACCCTACATTTGGTGGCAAATTAAGGCTGGACTATCTAGTTTTTTTGGTTTGATAATTGGAGGAGGTTTGGAGCACTATACTTGACAGAAATGGAAGAGGCTAGAGAAGAAGAAATATAAGTGAAATCCCTCATTGATGGCAACAGATGGAAGGAATCATCCATAAAAGCTATGGTGACACCTGATATGGAAGAATACATCATAAAAGAGATCCAGCCAAGGACTTATAGACTCAATGACAAAGCTTGGTGGTTGGGCTCTACCAATGGAGTATTTTTTGTGAAGTCAGCTTACCAGCTAGTCAGAAATAGGAGAAATAAGGTGGAGTGACATGAATATGTGTGGTCTAGATGGGTGCCCCACAAAATTTCCTTCTTTTTGTGGAGGGTGATTAACAAGAAGGTGCCTATTGATAATGTTCTAAAAACAATGGGAATAAGTGTAGTTTCAAGGTGTGGTTGTTGTGACACTAGGGTGGAGGAAACAGTGAATCATATTTTCCTAACTGCCGTTATAGCTAAAAAGCTATGGAAGTACTTTGTTTCATGTGCAGGTTTTCCATTACAAGGAACAAGACTTACTAATGCACTGCAGAGATGGTGGAAGCATGTAGAAACACTGAAGGGTAGAAAAGGGCTAAATTCTATTCTAGTAATTATCATTTGGGAGCTGTGGAAGAGAAGAAATTCAATTAGGCATGATAAGAAGGTCAGTTTTGAAAGATTCTTGCATACCTATCTCAAAACTATCTACCAGATGATGGGCTACATTTATCCAGATCTGCAGAGGAGGACAAGGGACTGGGTACAGCTGTATGATCTATTACAATGCTATAGGCCTAAATTGGGATATAAAGTGATCAAATGGATGGAACTAGAGGAAGACTTGTATAAGTGCAATACACACGGGGCTTGTAAGGGTAACCCAGGGCCTAGTGCCTATGGATTTTGTGTCAGGAATTCAGTTGGTGACTTGGTCTATGCTGAGGCTAGAAATGTTGGAGAATCCAATAGCTTAATAACAGAAGCTATTGCTATAAGGAGAGCTCTCGAATTCTGCAGGACTCAAGCACTACATAACATCATCCTAGAGACTGATTCACTCATCCTTCAGAAGATCATAATAAAGGAGTGGAAGGTCCCATGGGAGATTGTGTAGTGGGTGGAAGATGTGTGGCATTATATGGAAAGCAGTAATATTAGAATTATGCACACATACAGAGAAGCAAATTTTTTTGACATACCACATAGCAAACATAGGCATAATTATTTAGGATAGGCAACAGTTTTGGACATTCCAAAGTCTACCAAGCCTAGCAAGGAGGATATTAAATGCAGATAAACATCAGATCCCTTCTTTAAGGATCACCACAATCAGCAGCCACAAAAACCATTGGGCAAATGCTAGCAACTAGTTGGAACATGTTTGCACAAGTAGACATATATACAAATACTAACATTAAGTAGGTACTGTGCAAAATACTGGCTAATGTATTTACTACAACCCTAAAAAAGGTGAACACCAGCAAAAGGAAGAATGGAGAATCGAGCAGGGCATCAAGACATCAGCCTCTGGCAAGGGGACACTATAATCGCGTGAGCAATACCATTTCTCCTTTTGATTCTACAAATGGACGCAACTCAGAAGATACATTTGAGGATGAATGGAAAAAGGGATTAGGGTGTGGTACTTACAAGGTCCACAATGCAGATATTACCCTGGTTCTTTGACTCTTTAGTTGTAAAACTTCATACCGGCGACAATGAATGAAGCTAAAATGGATGCAACTCTTTCTGTACCTTTTGATTGCTGTGAATATGAAGGCCTCCCTTCCATAGATGGAGATAGTTCGTCACCCACAAGCTGAGGAAGTAAAAATCCTTGGTCTGAATCCAAGCAAACATGGGAACAACGGACAATGAGAGGAAAATGAGGAAGCGGATAAGGAAACCCTAATATCTAGGGTAGATGTATTTTATAACACTCAATTTTGGACCGGGTCATGTATTGGGCCTCAGACTTGTAATGCTCTGTCCACTGGACATTTCTGATTATTCTTAAATAAAAGGGTTTTGTTCGACCCATATTTAAACTAAAAAAAAGAAGTTCTATAAAAAGCTGATAATATTTTGTATATTTTGATTTGATATTAATAAAAACAAACCAAATAAAAGTTCGAACACAAATTTTATGATTATTATTTTCTTATAAATAATTTGAATTATTTTGTATAATTGCTTATGAAAATTTTGTTATCTCCAATAGGTTAATTAAGTTTGCACCTCAAGACCATTTAATAAAAGAAAATCATGAATCCAAACTAATTTATTCAAAGAGAAAAACTATTGAGATGTCTATAATCATATAAAATTTATTAAATATAAATTTTATAAAATGATTGAAATTATATTAAATTCAAAATAAATTAGTCCAAAAAATAAATGTTATAGATTAATATAATTGGGTTAATTAATTAAAATCCAATAAAATATGGATTTAATTAAAAGTCCAAATTCATATGGGCTACAAAAGATGACCCACTTTATTAGGCCCAATATCTTCTCATCTTAGAGGCTCACTTGACACCACGTGTCAGATGATGGGGCATGCCAAGTCAGACGAAGAAGACAATAGGATCATGCCATGTGCCAAAATGACATGGCATTTCTGTCTAAATTAAAGGCCAATAAACATGCGACACTGTCACGCCCCAAGTCTCGTTAGGGCAGACCGACACTCATTGCCGATAAGGCTCGGGAGAACCAACCTATATCTATGCACTTTCTATACATTTTATAACGGATTTCTATAATTTAGCATGCCTTTATGCAAGTAAACAGTGATATAGCCAAAAAGAAATGCATATGACTAGGCCGTTGGTGCCACTGTGTCGAAAGTATGAGACATGACCACACTTTAATTTACATAGTCTACAAAGCCTCTAGATAATAGAAAGTATCGAATAAGGGTCGGGACAGGCCCTGCCTTGAATAACTGTACAATACAAACATATAAGCTTTAGACACACACAAAGCTCCGGAACAACCTGGAGCTTGGTAACAATAGCTGGATGTGCTGGACTCTACTGGGGAGATCTACTAGCACCTGTACCTGCAACATGAAATGCAGGTCCCCTGCAAGGGACTCAGTACGAGATAATGTACTGAATATGTAAAGCAACAAATACTGTATATGAAATAACAACTCAAATGAAACCATGCACTAGTGTATAATAAGAGATCACCTTTGGATATACTTTGGAATCATGTACTTTCAGTTCTCTATATTGCTTTACCTTTACTGTATAATCTGTGCACATCATGTACTGTAAATAACCAGCTGATCAGTGGTAAACTGTATCTGGATCGTCCCTGGCTAGGTTTTTCCTTAACCCCTCCGGCTACCAGCCGTGATAGGATCGTCCCTGGCTAGGTAATGCTTCCACCCCTCGAGCTACCAACCATCAAAAACTATATACTTTGTCTTTCAATTAATTTTCAGATGATTCTTTTGGTGGTCAAAATATTGAAGCTATAAGGCTATATAGGCAGCATGTAACATGCAAATAATCACACAAGACAATATGGCAACGAAGAGAGTATGTTACATAAGCAATGAAATGCGTATGAAATGAAACAACTCATGAACTTTGTTTAGCAACAAAAACT
>JAPFFP010000094.1:4369094-4405705 GCA_026153255.1 Solanum medicagineum | reverse complement strand
ATTTGAACAAAAATACACATTCGGTCCCAAACTTTTCCAAATTGGACCAATTAAGGATTTACGATTTCTAACTCCCATGAATAATTTATAAAAGAAATCCACTTGATCTCAACCTTAAAAAAAACGGTTAATTCCTGAATTGTTCGAAATTTACAACATTTGTCCCAATTTCACAAGCACCCCAAAATTTCAAAATACAGGTTCTAACATATTAAACACTATTTAACAATTGTTAAATCAACTGCAAGCAAAATCATGATTAGTGTTTTTTAAATAATAACATAGGTACAGACTTCCATAGTATCAATGGGGGATAAAATAACAATAGGAGTGAATTGTAATGGTGAACGGGTCGAGTCCAATAATTATTATATTTGACGTTGGAAAAATAAAGAAATGGTAGAGACAATAGCAATGATGGTGGACCGAGATGTCACGTATGAAGATTTTGCAAACACGATCATTTCCTATTGCTAACTAGATTGTGAACTGAAAGATCTTGTCATCACCTACATGCATAGTTGCAGTGAAAAGCAAAAGGCCGCTCCATTTAGGATAAGAAATCAAATAAGTTTGCGTACTTATTTGGAAGATGAAGGTAGCCCCATTTTAAGGGTATATGTGGTTGAAAGATTGACTGAAAATTGTCAAAACCAACAAATATTAAATGATGAATGCGATTCGACGGACATGGATATTCTAGACGAAGAAAGTGCTGGTGCACAAAATACTCCTCCGACTCCTTCTACACCTACTCCTACTCCTGAAGTTGCCAGCAATACACTAGGAACCACACAATCATCACATTCTAGTCATGCTCAAGATGACGAAACTAGTTTTTACATCGATATGTCTTTCGAGAATAAGCAAGAGCTAGATATTACCTTGAAAATTGTTCGTGTGAAGAAAGATTTTTGAATGAAGAAGGTGATCAATTCGTGTGTTGTGTATTCTGTGAAATGTGTACACCCCGAATGTAAGTGGTGGTTGAGAGTTGTAAAGCTCCAAAAGTGCTGATAGGTCTTACATTAAAAAGTATGAAAAAATGCATACATGTGGCTCACAACATCTCACGAGCCATAATCCCCACACCACAGCAAAAGTCGTTGGTGCATACTTCAAGGATAGGTTCCCGAAAGGTAAAGGTCCTTCAACAAGAGATATTGAGAATTCAATCCGTATTGAATTGGGCTTCAAGGTTAGATATTGGAAGGTTTGGAAGGGAAGTGAGAACGCAAAAGCTTTGGTAAAAGGGACACATGAGAACGATTATGCAGTGCTTAATGCTTACCAGTATATGCTTAACGATGGTAAATCCAGAAAGTAAGATAGATTTGCAACTTGATGAAAATGGTAGGTTCAAGTATTATTTTTGTTTCTTATGGAGCTTGCATTCGTGGTTTTCTAAATATTCGAAAAGTCTTAGCTGTGGATGAAATATTTTTTAATAGTAAATACGAAGGTGTGTTGTTATCTGCAATAGCACAAGATGAAGAAGATCATATTTTTTTCAATGGCATTTTGTGTAGCCGGCACTAAGTGTGATGCCTCCTATCGATACTTTTTTAAGCAGATGAGCAGTTTTATGGATGATACCCCTGAATTATACATTATTTCTGATAGACATCCAAGTACTAGAAAGATGGTTGAGATTATGTTCCTTCGGCTCATTATGGTTGTTGCACGAGACACCTTGGAGAAAATATCCGAAACAACTTTCACAATAGAAAAATCATCTTCTACTTTTATAAAGCAGCAAAAGCATATAATATGGATGAATTTAATAATCACTTCAACCAAATAAGAGATATGGTTCCAGGCGCTTCCGCACACTTGAAACATATTGGATTTCACAAATGGAGCAGGGCATTCTTTCCGGGAAACAGGTAAAATCTCATGTATTGAATTTTTTTGCATATTTTTTTAACTGCTTATGTCATATTTTTCAGTAATATTAACAGTTGCACTTATTTTTTATAGGTACAAAATCATGACATCAAATATTACTGAGTCGATTAACGCAATACTTATTGATGAAAGACAATATCCAATTGTTGCTCTTCTTAATGAAATAAATCGGATATACATAGAAAAGTTTCATGAGAGACGCAATATCTTCATCAATGCATCAACAATCTTTGTTCCAAAGATAGAACAAAAAATCACTGAAAATGTCAATTCGGGGAATGAGCTATTGGTTCATCAAACTGCCAACTACGAGTATCTTGTCACTGGTTACAATGCAGTTGCAATGATTAATTTGCAATGTAAATCTTGCACTTGTAAAGTCTTTGACCTTGACAAAACATCATGTCCACATGTTATGGCAGCGCTCCGATGTCAATATAGTGATAATTATGGAAGATGCATTTATTAATATTCATCTCCGTATTACAAAGTAGACATATCTTTTTGCATACTCAGAAGAAATTAAACCTGTACCGCCCAAAGATACTTGAGAAATTTCTAAGGAATTTTTAGAGAGGAAAATACATCCTCCGCGTGTTGAACCAGGCAAAGTGGGAAGAAAGGCTAAGAAGAGACAAAAAGGAATCGGAGAATCATTTCCAATAAAGAAAAGTAAATGTTCTATATGCAAAAAGAGGGACATAAAGAATAACATGCTCGGAGCAAAGTGCTCCACAGGCGTAGATTTTGATTAGTATTTGTTGTTTGTAAACGTTTCTTAAACTTTTCTTTATATTGATGTTGTACAAATATTGTTGTTGAATGCTTCAGCTATCAAGAAAGAAATTGCCAATATTAATGTTGACAACCGCTTCAATAATTATTGAGAAAATTATTTAGCAAGTGAGTGCTTTGATTTAACAATTGTTGAAATTGTTGAGAAATTATTTAGCAAGTAGGTTGGCTGATTTAATAATTGTTGAAGTTGTTGAGAAAAAATTTTACCAAAAGGGTTGTCTAATTTAACAATTATTGAAGTTGTTGAGAAAATTCTTAGCAAGTGGGTTGTCTGATTTAACAATTGTTACAGTTTTGAGAAAAAATTTTAGCAAGAGGCTTGTCTAATTTAACAATTATTTAAGTTGTTGAGAAACATTTTTAGCAAGCGGGTTGTTTGATTTAACAATGGTTGAAGTTATTGAAAAAACTCTTAGCAAGTGAGTGTCTGATTTAACAATTGTTGAAGTTGTTGAGAAATGTTTTCACCAAAAAACTCAAGTCTAAGTACCGTTACACATATAAATTACTTTATTTATCAATTAGTATGATTTATATAATCAATTAATAATCAAATTGCTCGATTAAGGTTGATTACGTATTCAATTACTCGATTGATTGTTTGTTATGAATAAATTACAATGGTAATTGCACGAAATCGCCAATAAAATCAAGTCTAAGTACCATTATACTTATAAATTACTTTATTTATCAATTAATGATTTATATAATGTTTAACAATCAAATTGCTCGATTAAGGTTGACTACGCGTTCAATTACTAGATTGATTGTATGTTATGAACAAATTACCATGCAATTGCACGAAATCGCCAAGAAACTCAAGTTTAAGTACACTAATACATAAAATTACTTTATTTATCAATTAATATGATCTATATAATGATTAACAATCAAATTATTCAATAATTTGCTAAAACATTTCTCAACAATTGTTAAATATGCTGAAACATTTTCTCAGCATGTCGCAACAACTTTAATGAGTTGGCTCATTTAATAATTTTTGAAGTTGTTGAGAAAATTCTTAGCAAGTGAGTGTCTGATTTAACAATTGTTGTAGTTGTTGAGAAAACATTTTAGCCAGTGGGTTGTCTGATCTAACAATTGCTGAAGTTGTTGAGAAAAAATTTAGCAAGTGGGTGGTCTGATTTAACAATTGTTGAAGTTGTTGAGAAATATTTTCGCCAATAAACTCAATTCTAAGTATCACTATACATAAAAAAAGTACTTTATTTATCAATTAATATGATTTATATATTCAATTAACAATCGAATTGCTTGTTTAAGGTTGATTACGCGTTCAATTACTCGATTAATTGTCTGTTTTGAACAAATCACCATGTAATTGCACGAAATCTCCAACAAAGTCAGGTATAAGTACTATAATACGTGTAAATTACTTTATTTGTCGATCAATATGATTTATATACTCAATTAACAATCAAATTGCTCGATTAATGTTGATCACGCATTCAATTACTCAATTAATTGTGTGTTATGAACAAATTACTATGTAATTGCACGAAATTGCAAATAAACTCAAGTCCAAATACTATAATACGTATAAAATTATGTTATTTATTAATTAATATGATTAACAATCAAATTATTCAATAATTTGCTAAGATATTTGTCAACAATTGTTTAACATGTTGAAAAAATTTCTCAGCATGTCGCAACAACTTCAACAATTGTTGAAATTGTTGAGAAAATTGTTTAGCAAGTGAGTGTTCTGATTTAGCAATTGTTGAAATTGTTGAGAAATTTTTTAGTAAGTGAGTCGGCTGATTTAACAATTGCTGAAGTTGTTGAGAAAATCCTAAGCAAGTCAGTTTCTGATTTAACAATTATTAAAGTTGTTGAGAAAAATTTTTAGCAAGTGGGTTGTTTGATTTAACAATTGTTAAAGTTGTTGAGAGAAAATTTTAGCAAGTGGTGTCTGATTTAACAATTGTTGAAGTTGTTGAGAAAATTCTTAGCAAGGGGATTGTCTGATTTAACAATTATTGAAGTTGCTGAGAAATTATTTAGCAAGTGAGTGATCTGATTTAGTAATTGTTGAAATTGTTGAGAAATTTTTTAGTAAGTAAGTCGGCTGATTTAATAATTGTTGAAGTTGTTGAGAAAATCATAAGCAAGTCAGTTTCTGATTTAACAATTGTTGAAGTTGTTTAGAAAAAATTTTAGCAAGTGGGTTGTCTGATTTAACAATTGTTAAAGTTGTCGAGAGAATTTTAGCAAGTGGGATGTCTGATTTAACAATGTTGAAGTTGTTGAGAAAATTCTTAGCAAGGGGGTTATTTGATTTAACAATTGTTGAAATTGTTGTGAAAATTCTTAGCATGAGGGTTGTCTAATTTAACAATTGTTAAAGTTGTTGTGAAAAAATTTTGTAAGTGGGTTGTCTGATTTAACAATTGTTGAAGTTGTTCAGAAAAAAATTTTAGCAAGTGGGTTGTCGGATTTAACAATTGTTGAAGTTGTTGAGAAATTTCTTAACATGCGAGTCGTCTGATTTAACAATTGTTGAAGTTGTCTCGAAAATGGTCTCAGCAATTTCAACAATGGCTAAATCCAACAACATACTTACTAATATCATTTAGCAGTTGCCAAAGCAACTTACTTGTTAATTTTTTTCGGCAAAAGAAGTAATTGTCGAAGAAATCTCTACTAGACTCCAGCATTTCTTGACAACAAAATCATTTAATAAATACGATTGTTCAACAGCATCTTTACAACATAACCATTCAAACCAAAAGACATAAAAAAATAAAAATATTGTCTGTCAATCAAAAATATATATTAAATATTGTTTAAAGTTATAAATAACTTACATGAACACTAGGGTATCAGATCCTTTCCGATTATGCTTTCCATCCACCTGTGTTGCATCCTGCTAACTGTGTTATCATTCATAAGTGTGATGGGAGTGTTGGTAATCAGGTGCTCAATATACTTGAGTGAATACAAACCACAAGCTACACCTGACTCATTTTTTGGAGCATCGGTCAACCTCTCAAAGTCCCATTCTCTATGTAAGAGTTTCTCAGGCAAGTGCTCAAATATTTTACTGTTCTTCAAGAATCTAGGAAGAAACTACACTATTGGCATCATGGCAATGACGAAATCCTCATCAGAATAAATAGCGTTGTTGCAATCATACACATTAATCTTTCCCTTCTCGAGGAGAGTTTCAAGTGCAACAAAATGCTTTGATTCAAGATTCAAGACAATAAAAAGTCTTTTAGCACCACGCCACGCGATATTGCCAGGAAATGATTTGGCCCCTTTGCAATAATTTAAATAATAATCATCAAACTCATATGTGTCAATCAGATCCTTCAAAGAGACATTGTCCGGTGCTGAACTCTTCGAGGTCAATGTTTCATACACATTCTTGAAGTAATTACAACAATCAAGATCAAGAATTATATCTCTTGTATCATAGTGTTGGGGTAATTTAATGTGCCTTATACTCATCAAGCACAATATTTCATCTATATGCTGCAATAATAAGAGAATTAATGAGACAACTTAAGATGATTATTGCATCTGCTTCAACTACTGCAGCAAGTGTAGCATTTGCTGACACACCATAATAAGAAAATTAAATTAAAATTATTAGAACTTACCCGACTCTCTCACCACTTTTGTATGTCGTTCATGATCTCAAAGTCTTCATAATTAAATTTATGCATTGTGTAAGCCTTTTTCCTCTGATCTTTATGCTTCAAGATATTTTTGATTTTCTTGTATGAGTCACTCTTTGCATGCTTGTAGATATCCACCGGTTATCGCTCGATCGTCTTAATAGGAGAAGGCCTACCCCTTCTTCCTCTCATTCTCCTGACATTCTCAAGTGCCTTTGAAATTTGCCTTCTCATTCACTTGCTAGCTGATGTATAAGGACTTGAAATGTTTGTAGATGGCCTAACACCTCTCTTGCTGATAAAACTCTTGAGAGTGTTCTCCAGAGACTCAAGTATCTCAAGTGTCGATTTTGAAGTTTTGGAGCATGTGTCGTAGTTACATGTACAAAGAGGCATAAGAATTTGATCTCAAATATTAACACTGGTTGTATAAGACCTATGTCTTGTGAATGGAGTGATTGGATTTACTCCAACATTTTCATCGGTGGGAGAAAATTCTCTATCACCACCAAAATCACTGGGAACAAAAGGAGAAACTCCACCTCCTCCATCATCACTGCCACTGATACCACTGCCATTACCAATATCAAGTGACTTTTCTCTTTCCTTACCACACATATCAATGAAAATTAAAGAATCTTTTTTAATAACCACACAACCATCCAAATCTTTTTCTAGTTTCAATTTTCTCTTCTGCAGTCAAGTCCAATGGTATCAATCCAGTAAGATACTTCATCTCCATGTCATTAGCTATAGGCACTAACCATGGATAAATAATCTATATATATGAAGAAAAATTAAATTATGACTGGATAAAATAAATTCAACAACAATATTTAGCAATTATTGAAATATTTGCAACCATTGCTGCAATCAATTGCAGCTTCTAAAATATATTACAGCAGTTGTTGAATTTAACAACTACAACAGTTGTTGATCAATTGTTGAAAATAAAGCCAACGGTCATAGTGTATTTCAGTAGGCAGCTAGTATTTTGTTGAGAAGTTGTTGTACAAATAACATCTTCTACAAACAACTGCAACAGCTAACTAAAATAATGAGTGAAATGATGAGGCTTACCGATTCTTCGGGAGGGGGGGGGGGAGTTAAACAACTTATTAACATAGACATAATGATCATTGACTGTTGATAGCCATCTAATGGGTTGTGACGAGGTTGTGGCAGTAGGAACCTCCTTTAATTTCTTTCGGAGATGGAGAATGGCCTCAAATGCTCAACACTATATAAGATAATAATATATATAGAAATATGATCAAAATTATAAAAGAATAAACCCAAAATTTCTTTTAAAGAAGATAAAATGTATCATGAATGCATATGGAAAACCATAAACATCAGTGGTCTTCCGATCTTCTTTTTGTCTATAACCTTCAACAAGTACTCAACTGTCAGCTCATAGAATTCACGATCCCATGCACTGCCAGAAAAGGTTCTTCTCCTGACTGAAAGCTATATCATGTCAATTGGGTCTTTGTGTTTAGATCTTTCCCTAAAAAAATGTAATGTACAAAATAAACCAAGCATAGAGATTTTTTGACATCTTGTAAAATTGAATTCTATAGGAGAGATCCATTAGTTCATCCTTCTTAAAGGTTTTTTCTGTCGTCTCAAAAATTACTTATCATTTTTCTTAACTTTTTCAAATGATTTTATACAATCATTACCTTTTGATATATGACAATTCAAATCAGTCATCATGACAAATATTTTCATGCCAAAACGGACAGGCATGCCATAATAATTTATCCAAATTTCTTTTATACGCTCACTCAGAATTCGACGATGGAGAAGTTCATACACCAATTTCATTTGAAACTATGGTATCTTCTCAGGTATCTCAAAATAGCTGGCAAATGTTATAATCCTGAAATATTCTTCCAAGTTCTGTGATTTTAATATTGCTCTGAAATCACTAAAATTTTTCGCACTAAACTTTATGATAATAGAACCAGCAAGATGTGCATATTTATCCATCATGGTCTCAAAGTTGTAATCGAGATATGTGACAATTTTCATTGAAGTGTCATCACCTAAAGATCTAGTTAGAGAGGACTCAATAGAATCAGAATCAATCGTCTCCTGCTGAACAGATTGATCATGTCGATGTTTACTTATTTGTTCAAAATCAACTCTTTCATCATCATCATTATCATTCTCTGCATCATCTGCATCATTATCATCATTTCGCGAAGAAACATTTTTTTCACCTTCTCCTCCTCCACTTTCTTCCACATTATCTCCTCTTCACTTTCTTTCATATTATCTCCTCCTTCTCCTTCTTCTGTAGCATCTCCTCCTCTTTCTTCCACACTATCTCCTCAAACTCTTTCTTCCACATTATCTCCTCCTCCTTCTTCATTTATATCATCATATTCTCTTTCTTCTTCTTCTTGGCATCCTGTATTTTCTTGACTTTTTGATGTTGTTTCACTTTAAAAAATAATACTAGCATGTTCAGCAAGTGTTGACAATTCGTTGGTAATATTTTTTTGGAGGCTTCTTCTACTTCTTTTTGTCTATGCGTCTTGACTCTCTGTCTTCTAAATCTTCTAGCTTCTGGGGTTGCAGTAACAAGGACATGTCCATCTACTGGGGCTTCTGTAGCTGCCTTTCTTTTTTGGGGGATCATTTATCTACATCACTTAATATAAAATAAGAAGCCATCAATTAATATTCAAAACAAATAGAAAAAAAAACAAATTGAAGCAGATGATCGAATAAGTAAATAAAATAATTTTCTTAAGAAAATGATTTACTGAGTTGCTAAAGCAACATCAACAATTGTTAACACATTTTATTGGTGAACTAAATTTAGCAGTTATTGTTCAGTCAATTGTTAAACCAGTTTTAACAATTGTTGTACCAATTACTGCACTAGCTTTAATAAATATTGTGTCAATTAATGCGCCAATTTCAACAAATGTTAAACCATTTTTAACAATTATTGTACCAATTACTGCATTAGTTTTAACAATTATTAAACTAATTTTAACAATTGTTGAACCAATTATTCCACTAGTTTAATAATTGTTAAACCAATTTTAACAATTGTTGTATTAATTACTCCATTAGTTTCAACAATTGTTGAACTATTTTTAACAATTATTGTACTAATTACTGCACTAGTTTCAAAATAACTTGAACTATATATGTGCGATTCCATCACATATGTGCCTAAGTTCTACATTAACAATACATCTTTTAAGCACAACAATCTAACCATTAAGAAGCGACCAAAACAATAACAACAACAAATACACATATTTGTTGTTTGCAAAAACAAAATATGTAAGAATCTATAAACCATATCAAGGCAACAAAATAACTAAATATGTAAAAATTCATAACAATATATCATACTAGGACAACAAAATTAACAAATTTTGTAAAAATTTATAACAATACCATATCAGGGCAAGAAGCATTCTGTTGGAGTGTTTGTTAGGACATGTAAAAATAAAATATGTCATCCTCTTTTATATCTTAACCTATATCACTATTTTTACTTCAACAAAAACATAAAATATTAATATCCATGCTTTCTTCTTCTTTTTTTTTTAAACTTATATTTCAAAAATTATTGTCCAAAAATCCTAACGAAACGGAAAAAGAATTTTTTTTACTATTTACTAAGAAAACAACGAAGAAGAAGATGAAGAGGGCGAATCGACCAAAAAATAAAAAAAGTTTATTGTAAATTACCTTCGAGTTACTATAGAATTGTTGTGGAGTTGCTGTATCATTTTTCTAGAAAAAATTTTGAAAAGAAAAAATATGTTGAAAAAGTTAAAGCAAAAAATAATTAACAATATACAATTATAATTATCCTTTTCAAATATTATTTAATTTTAAAATGATTTTTTTACCTCTCCTTTTATACTATGTTGTATTTATTAAAAGTTTTAAAAATTATATTTCAATTTCAATTTCAATTTAATTTAATACTTAATTAATGAAGGACCACCATTTTAATTGACAACCTTTTTGTCACCCCCTCCCTGATTACTTTGAGTTTCTTCACTTCCACAAAAAAACCCTTATTATAACGCCTTGTGCCCTTCTCCGCGGCGGACCTCCGTTGCAAACGGCGGCAGCCATTTAACCGACGGCGAAGAATCCAGTGAGTACGAAAATTTACAAGTTTCCAGAAATGCCGAGGAGTAAAGGAAGTTCCGACAACCACGACGGAGACGAGCCGGAGAATTTCGTCATTCAATCTTCCAGTACCGAATCACAATACGCCGATGAAATCGAGGAAGAAAGTGACGGCGTACAGAATGTTCATAAGGAATCTGTAAGCGATGCTGAAGAAAAAGCCGAGGGAAGCAAAGTTGGTAATACTCATAGCCAGAACAGGAAGGAGGATTTAGAAGTGCACAAGAAGGTTTATAGAAGAAAGGGGAAGAAAGAAGACGAAAACGAGTTGAAGAAGGCGAAGAAAATAGTGGATAGTAGTGGGCAGAGCGAGTGTGAAAACATGAAAATTTATACGAGAAAGAAGAAGATCCAAACCGAGGAGGAAAAAGAAGAGGAGGTTGATCAAAAGGAGCAAGATGTCGGTGCAAAAATGGCTAAAAGCAAAAATGGTTATAGGGAGAAAAGTATGAAGGAGAAGAATGAAAAGGGAAAGAAGGAAGATAAAGTGAAAGAAGGTAAAACGGCAAAGAACAATGGAGATTCTAGTGGTGGAGGCAAAAGTGAAAAGAAGAACAAGAAGGATGAGAAGAGGAAAGTCGAACGAGAAAAGAAAGTAGCGAAAAAGGGAAAGAGCAGTGGAGATTCTAGTCATGGAGGTGAAATTAAGAAGGAAGAGAAGAAGAAGAAGAAAAGAACAGACGGAGCAAGAGAAGGACAATCAGCAAAAAAGACCAGGATCAATGGTGATTCGAGTCGGTTGAAAAAAGAAGAGAAAATCCTGAAGAAGGCACAAAATAAGAAGGCAGGAGATGAAGAGGCCGAAGAAAAGCTAGGGAAAAAATTAAGTAGTAATGGAGTTGCTAGTCCAACTACAAAGGAGAAGATGAAAAAGGAGAAGGAAGAGGGTAAAACAAATAATGGGAAGGTCAAAGATGAAGCAAGGAGCAATGGTACCACCAAAAATAACGAGGAGAAGAAATTGAAGGCAAAGAAGAAAAGGGAGGATGATGAAGAGGAGGAAGATGAGAAGAGTGAGAGTGCTCTTTCCCAATTTCCCCATAAACGAATCCGTCGGATAATAAAAAATGAAATTGCTGATATTAGGATGTCGCATGAAGCAACCTTTGTAATTAACAAAGCTACGGTATGGCTCTATAGTCCTTGTTCAATTGTTTAACATTTGATGCTGTACATATTATTTTCATTGTTTTGTGTAATTGATTTTATAAAAGAATTCTGATAAATGTATTCCTCATATTCATCCTTTCAAAACTCATACTTCGGCTTCAAGGACTTCTATCCAAGAATGTCTTGTGCAATTGATGTTATAAAAGAATTCTGATAAATGTATTCCTCATATTCATCCTTTCAAAACTCATACTTCGGCTTCAAGGACTTCTATTCAAGAAGTGACCAATTAACACAAGTACAGTCTAAAACCTTTGTTGCTCACTGATTTTGGGCATTGTTAAGACTTCTTTTAGGTTTATGTGGATTATGAGATTGCTGCTGGTACCCATTATCTCAAGTAAATAAATGTTAAGTAAGATTTGACAAGATCATTCAGTGTAAATGTGGACATTTAGATATATGTTAAATCTTGTAGGAGAATGACATAACAGATGGAGATATAGCACATAAAATCAAAAGAACATGGATGAAATGAAAAGTAATTCAAGTGTGCTGTGTGATGAGAAGATAAGAAATGTTGTAATACATTGAATCTTGGGTCATTAAAACCCAACATATACACAAGATGAATGGATTAGAAATGTGGAGGATTTTTTCAGATGGTTCGGTGTTTCTTGGCAATGCCAAGACCGTGAAGGAATTGATGTTTCGCTGGAAGAGTGGAGCTAGGATACGAAGGCACAAGGCTTGGAATGTTACTCTTCTTGCTTTAATGTGGGTCATGTGGAAAGACAGAAATATGAGAACTTTTGAAGGGCTCGAGATGAACTTTGCTCACTTGATTAGTAGTTTCGAATCCCTTATTTTCTTTTGTTGCACCCATATAGTTCCTGTGTTTGTAGAGGGTGTTTCTGTAGGGAACCACTTTTTGTAGGTTTCTCCTCTTTTTGGTATACCCCTTGTAAATGGCCAAGTTGCCTGTTATTATCAATGAAACCTTTACTTGATCCAAACTTTGTTATGTAGAACACAAAATATTAGAGGTGTTAATATCCAACACAGGGTGTAAATGACACAAATGGAGGATAAAATGGGAGAAGTTCAGCTAGGTCGTTATTACCATATCTTACACTTACTGAAAAGAATCATGTCTGACATAAGCCTGTATATGCTCCAACTCATAGGGGTGATAATGTGATGATTGAAGGAGATAAAAGAGACGAAGTAGACCTACAATATCTCGGCATAAATATGACTTGGCTAAGAATAGACACAATGAAAGAAATTCATTTTGGTGAGACCAATTAGTTGGGATTAAGGCATAGTTGTTTTACACTAATAATTATTACTGATAAGTGTGTGGTTTACTGTATTTCTAGTTCTAGACAACTCCTTATTAGCCCTTTATTCAGCATCAGAGTCAAGTGAATATCTCATTTTTTCTTTACAACATTTTATTTATTAGCAGAAAAGCATTTGGAAATGCTTTTGTTGAGCAATGTGGTGTAGATTCTTTACTTTGAAATTGTGGTAGCATTCTGTTGTCCATTATATGCTCAGGAGAAGAATGCCCTTCAAAAAGTGTAGATCCTTTTCTGATGATTTGTTTGCTTCAAAACGGTTTATTGTTCCTTCCACACTTCTCTCATATGTTCTGTAGCCTTGCACTGTAAGCTTTTTTAATATGTTGTTCTCCTTTCCCCTTCCAGCATCTTGTTCTTCTTTTTTCATGGGTTTCAGTTTGAAATGGACTTTAGATTTAGATCAAGCCTAAGCCCATGATTTTTGGTGAAGTAAACTGTCTATTTGGATTTGTGTTCACAGTCTATTTGATTTAGGCGGTCTTCTGGGTTGTGTTATAAGGTGAACGAAGGCAAATAAGAAAAGAAAGAGGATAAAAGGGGATTTAAGATTTGACAAGATCATTCAGTGCAAATGCGGACAATTAGATATATAAGTAAAATGTTACAGGAGAATGACATAGCAGATGGAGATATAACACATAAAATTAAAAAAAACCTGGATGAAATGAAAAGTAGAATAAGTGTGCTATGTGATGAGAAGATAAGAAATGTTGTAATACATTGAATCTTGGGTCTTGAAAGGCCAACCATATTCACTAGATGAATGGTGTAGAAATGCGGACATTAAGATGAATCTTAGGAAATGAAAGGTTGTCTGGCTGAGTTGGTGTTTCTTTGTAAGGAGGCGGGTGAGGACGTGGACGACCATATTTTGTTATATTGCAAATTAGCCACGAGGTTATGGGAGGATATTTTTAGATTGTTTGCATTTCTTGGGTAATGCCAAGATCCATGAAGGAGTTGATGTTTAGCCGGGACAGTGGAGCTAGGGAAAGAAGGCACAGCAAGGCTTGGAATGTTACTCTTCTTGCTTTAATGTGGGTCATTTGGAAAGAGAGAAATAGGAGAGCTTTTGAAGGAGTGGAGATGAGCCTTCCTCTCTTTAGGAGTGGTTTTCGATCGCTTATTTTCTTTTGTTGCTCCCATTGTAGATTATGTGTTTGTAGAGGATTGGGTGTCTTCTCGAGAGAACCACTTTTTGTAGGTTTCTCCTCTTTTTAGTATACCACTTGTAAATGGCCTTGTTATTATCAACTATACCTTTACTTGATCAAAACATTTTTATGTAGGATACAATAAAGAGGTATTAATATCCTACAGAGGGTGTGAATAACACAAATGGAGTAAAAACTAGAGAAGTTTACCTGGGTTATTTTTACCATATCTTACACTGACCGAAAAGAACCATATCCGACATAAGCCTGTATGCGCACCGACCCATAGGGGTGATAATGTGATGACTAAAGGAGACCTTCAATATCTCGGCATACATATGACTTGTCTAAGAATAGACAAAATGAAAGCAATTCATATAGGTGGTACCAATTAGTTTGAATTAAGGCTTAGTTGTCTTACACTTATAATAATTACTATATAGGTGGTACCAATTAGTTTGAATTAAGGCTTAGTTGTCTTACACTTATAATAATTACTGGTAAGTGTGTGGTTTAGAGTATCTAGATCTAGAGAACTCATGATTTGTTCTTTATTCAGCATTGGAATCAAGTGAATATCTCATTTTTTCTTTTACAACATTTTATTTTTAAGCAGAAAACTATTTGGAAATGCTTTTGTTGAGCAATGAGGTGTAGATTCTTTACTTTGAAATTGTATTAGCATTGTGTTGTCCATTATATGCTCAGGAGAAGAATACCCTTCAAAAGTGTAAGACCCTTTTCTGATGATTTACTTGCTTCAAGACGGTTTAATGTTCCTTCCACACTTCTCTCGTATGTTCTGTAGCCTTGGTTGTTGCACTGTAAGTTTTTTCTTCGTTTATATGTTGTTCTCCTTTCCCCCTTCCAGCATCTTGTTCTTCTTTTGTCATGGATTTCAGTTTGTAATGGGCTTTAGATTAAGTCAAGCCTAAGCCCATGGTTTTAAGTGAAGTAAGCTACCTATTCAGATTTTTGTTCTGGGTCTATTTGTTTTAGGTTATCTTATAAGGAGCACGAAGGTAAATAAGAAAAGGAAAAGGATAAAAGGTGTTTTGTATGGAGGAAATTTGATTTTCCCATGTTTGGTTGGCTAAAAATTAGTGGACAACATTATCTCTAGGAAAACAACTTCCTTAAATGTGAGGAAAATGACTTCCCTAGTGGAAGTACGGAAAACACGTCCTGCAAGTGGTATTCCACATTGCTTGTATCCTCCCCACCCTCCAAACACACCTCATCTTCACCCCCACCCTTGGTGCTCCCCTCCTCGCACCCCCAACTCACATAGTATTTGTCTAGATAATGTATAAATGCTCATAGGCTAATATATTTTGCTTACATGCGTAAAATAGGAAAAGAAACAAGAAACCCACTTGTTTCCTTGAAAACATTTTCCTTCATATGAACACACCCCAAGAATTTGCTTTTGCGTTGATTAATTTCAATGCTTGGGCAACGATATACTAGTGTGATCCCTTGTGGGATCTAGTGAGGTTGAGGTGTATGCATACCTTACCTTTACTTTTATGTGGAAGTTACTAATTTAAAAGCTTGTGGAAGTTACTAATTTTATAGTAGGAGCAGTAGTATTAGCTTTCTGCTGTATGTTAACTTGCTATACATATTTATAATGTCTTATAGATTTCTGGTTGCTATATGCAGGAGAAATTTCTTGAAGTATTTTGCAGAGAGGCTTATGCTTGTTCTTTTTTGGATCGCAACAGTTATATTGGATACAAACATCTGTGTGAGTATCTCTCAATCCATCACTTTTAAAGCTAGTTAAACCTGACTTTCTGGTGTAATAGTTGTTAATAGTTGGACTTCTTGACGTTGCATTTTACATGAGTAGTGTGTGAGACCAAAAGCTGACATAGGTGTTATGGGTAGCATTCTTTTTTTTTTTCCCGAATTCTGTTCACATCTTAGATCTATAAAATGATTCATCTTCATAAAGAGGCCGAAGGTCAAGCGTGTATGGATCATCTTGCACTTTTATGTCTGTACTTGTTACTGTTTGCATTTGTGGTTTCGTACTTCCGTGCTTTGTATTGTTCGAACTCTTAATAAGTGCACATTGCATGTGTATGCCATTTCAGTGAGAACAAACTTTTTAATAATTACATAAATAATCTTCACCAAATATGTTTGAGTTATAAAATAATAAATGGAATTTTTTTTTCGACAAGTTTTAAAAATGAAAAATGTTGCTCTGATTTAACTAAACAAAGAACAAAAATCATGCCCCACAATATTATCTATCTTTTGTGGGTGTTAAAATATTAATGAAAAAGTGAAGGAAAAAAATTGTTTTTACATACTAGATGTGCATTGGCATGTCAACCAAGTTTAAGAATATTTGGCTAAGAGTTCTGGGGCAAATCTTAATAAGGTGAAGTTAGTGTTACAAGATAATGTTGGTAGTAGATAGAGAGAATAATGTATTGAAAGTTGCCAGTTTTTAAAAAAGAAGAATGTAATGAAATCAATGTCAGAAAAGGAACACCTACGTGCATGTGTTGGATTCGAACTCCAAGATCATACCATGAGCATAATCACAAACAATTTTTATATTAACTATGAATGTCCTTAGAAAAAAATGAAAAATAAATAAAAAGAGAACTTACCGAGTGAAAACAATACCAGATGGCTGCAACCAACAAAGTGTACAAGCATGATGGATCAATAGGGGGGGAAAGTAAGCTTGAATGACATTTCATCAGAAGCTTGAATGACATTTCATTAGCTTGGTCTTTAAGTTGGGAGATCATCTTTATTGCATCATTTGATGCGCATCTATAATTAAAATTGTCAATTCCAATTATTTGTGTGTAGGAAATTGTCACGACTCAAACGACCCCCCAGCCATGACTGACGCCCAACAACTTAATCATCCGTTGGGAGAACCAAAAGACAGAAAAGAAAGCAAATATTACCCAAAAAAATATGATGAAGTTTCAAAACACCCATATCATAGATAATAAGCAAAGTCAATGGAAATAGTGAAAAGAGGAGATATGTCACCAAATCCAACTCGAGCCAAAATAAACAAAGTCTGGAGAATCCATGAGAATCAGTACTAGTATCTACTATTGGGTATGCAAACCCCCCTCGTTGGTGTTATTGTTTCCTCGTACTGTAATCTTCTTGAATAATGATAAAGCTTCTTCTTTACACCCCTTGATGTCAACTCCAAATCCCTTGGCCAATTTTGTTGATGTTCTGGTGGAGCCAAATTGGGACATCGAACTCTGGATATCTCCTCCTTCTGGGCTGTGTTGGTTTAGGGGCACAACTTCCTCAAAAGTAGTCAAATTGGCATTAATTGCTTCAGTTATCTGAGAGCTTTGTCCTTGCATGCATGTGTTCCTCTGTCTGTTGTAAAGCTGTGGAGAAGGTCATTAAATTAGCCTCAAGTTCCACAGAAAATGGATCAGATAAGAGAGATAATTCAAGAATTCTCTTCACGAAGCCCACTTGAAATGAATTGGGCCAAAAGATCTGGGCCCAATTTTTTCATTTTTATTCATTGAAGTTACTTTCAAACAAATAGCTAGGTGGACCTCTTTTGAAGAGACGAAACTAAACAATTGATATTTCACCTTATCGTAATTATTTTTCAGTTTCTTTTTCATATATTTGTCATTCATGGCTATAAATTATTAGCCTTGGACTAAACATATATTTGTATTTTTTTTCTCCCCCTGCACCTTTTTCCATTAAAGCCCATGCATTATTTGTGCTTAAAGCCCCAATAGACCTTAGGGATTTTTTGCCCCTTTCTTTTTTGTCTCTCTCTCTCTTTTTTTTTTTTTTTTTTTTTTTTTTTTTTTTGGTTTGAAGTAAGTAGATTTCATTAAAAGGCATCAAGAAGATGCAGGGCAAGGCAAAAAAAGTTTAAAGCAAAAGAAGGGGTTTGCTCTTGTACAAGAATTTACTAAATAACTAAAGAGCAAACATAGTCCAAAAAAGATCAGCGGTGGTTATAGGGGCCTGATTGAACCAGCTATATAAGAAGATCAAGCAGTTGGATTTGAGATAGTGATTTGGAATTGCAATCCCATCAAAACATCTACGATTTCTTTCGTTCCAAATGCTCCAAAAGATAGCAGCATTGACCATACACCATGTTTTTTTGATTGATTTCCCCACTCTCCAAGATATAGATCAATATAGCTGACCCAAACTAGTTTAGAGGCATTGCTTTATCGATGTTATAGCTTTGGATTCTCAACTATGACATAATAATGAAGAATATTTTTTCTCTTGATAAAGATAATAATGACAAATATTCTACACTATTTTCTAATTGTTCTTTGGTTTCATCAATAGTTATTTCGTCTCAAACACATGCATTTTGGATGTAAAAATTATATAGTTGGCCCCAACTAGTTTTGGATTGAGACATAATTGTTGTTATGTTAATTCAGGTGCATGGTTTCAATGGGCTAACCAACTTCAAATCAAAAAAGAAAACAAAAATAAAATAAGAGAACAAGAATCTACTTATTTTGGAGTTGCTCATGTTGAGTTCAAATGTCATTTTTTCAAATTGCTACCTGCAACGTGGAACAAATTTTTAACAGAACTTTTAGAGGAAGAAAATTTAAAATGGACAAAAAGGTTACTATAAAAAAAATAAAATGGGCAAAAACGTTGGATTAGTGGATTTAATGAGCCTGACTTTGCAATTTTGCTTTCCTACACTGTTCCGAATATGCCTCTATCTGACACAAGGTAGGTATATAAGGTATGCATATACCCCACTCTCCATTTGTGGAATCTCATCGGATATGTTTTTGTTGTATACTGTTCCTCTATTACCTTTTGATTTGTTTTGCAATTCAATTCAAAATAGGTCAAATGAGAGCTAGGTTGTGATTGAACACTCTGTTTGGTAATAGATTGGTTATTGTGATTTTAAGTTTTACGCACGGTCAATATCAATGTAAATAGTTTTTTATGGTATCAGGTCAAAGGCTGTAAGCCTCCAAATGTGTGTTTTTTTAAAATGACAAGGGAAACCCGCAACCGCTACCCTTTGGGTGTGCACAGGGTAAGCCTCCGTTCCTATGCAATAGCAAAATGTGAGATTTAAAATCTTGAAAATAAGATATGTTGCCTGCTGCAGCAGGTAAAAAGTTCATCTGAAGGTGAAAACATTAGAACACTGATGGTGTGTATTACCTTAAGCCTGTTCATTATGGTGTTCCAATTCAGCTGGGGTTTGGGCTATCAATTTTCTGGAATTCTGATTGTTGTGTCAATTTAAGGCATGTTTACAAGGTGCAGCTCAGATATAATCTACGAGGCATGCTGTAGCATCTTATTTAATATACTTTGATTTAGCTGTAGTTACAAGTATAATCGATTTGTTTCTGAGAACTTACATTCTTGGTAACATGCCATGTTTTTGGTTGTTTCAGCATCAGTTGTTTCCAAACGACCCAGATTTGACTTTCTTTCAGGTATGCATTACTGTTTTCCCAATAACCAATGATGTGGCTGTGATGAAATGTGTTCTTTTCGTTTCCGCTGATTCGTTCCTTGCGTATGATGCTATTTGTGCAGATTTTGTTCCCCATAAAGTAAGAGCTGAAGATGCTATGGCTGAAATCCCCAAGGCCGAGGAGACGTGATCATGCTTATCTGGAGTTGATGCCTGCACTTTTTAGCCTTAAACAAGCACCCAACATAATACAATTAATTTATTGTTGTTCATAGACAACCACTTTCTGCGCTAGTTAGCTGTTAAGGGCAGTGACATAGTTTCTGATTTGCTTCATTTGATTACTGTGTTCGTATCAAGTACATGATATAACTAGAGAAGGCTAGGGGAAGGAGTAAAAGACTTGGGTTTTGGGGTGGTGAATGAGGCACTTTTTGTTCTAATCAAATTGGTTTCCTATCTGTGCAGCTTATGCCTGTAAATAAAAAGTGTATTATCTCTAAACTTTTTGAACTTTTAGCTAGACTGTAATGATAGATGTTTAAGAGTTGCGATCAAGTATTGTGTATCGTAGGCCATTTGTCATGCTCTATTTAATCATACGTAGATGTACTCAGATCATAATGTGGGTAAAACCTAGTTGTGATGCTGTGCCTCTGTTGATAATCATATCCAAAGCTTAATCTGGTGCTGTTCAAGACAATCATTGGTACCATTATCATGTGAAGAAGAGACAGATTTACGTGAGATGTATCAAAGTTTTGTTTGAAGATGTCCGAAAACTTATTTTGTCTGATGTTGCTATTGGTGCAACGCTGTAGGTTAGCCTCACCCATTATCCTTGTGCCAAGCTGTAGGAGATACCATAATGACTGACTCGACTTTGGGATGGGTTCCAAATCCAACGATCACATGACTTTGTAATACATTCAACGGAACTGAACCTGTCTATGTTTAGTAATTTTGTTTTGTTGTTTGTTTTGTGAGAGGAGAAATCCTTTTTTAGGCAAAGGTGATATTTTCCATTTAATTCTCCGAGCATGAGAAAGCTAATCATCGGTGTAGTAAATTTTGAAAATGTCACCTTTCTTGCACCAAGCGAAGGTAACTCATCCAAGAGTTTTTATTTCATTTCTGTTTGAGTGTGAAGCCTAAATGGCCCTAAAAATATGAAGTTGATCAAAATAATGGATAAAACAAAGTTTACTTATAGTGCACTAAGTTAAATAAGATCCCGCCCATCTTCCCTGCCAGTCCTTCACTTTCATTCTCTTTTTTCCCAAATAAAATGCAAAAGTAACTCCCACCACCATGAAATTGTCATTTATTTCTAAATTAGGAAGGTGGTGGAGCAAATTTTTGTGTTAGGAGTATAGATTTGATATTAATATAAATCATCCCATGGAAATGTTATACAAAAAGTTTGATATAAAAGACATAAAACAAATATTAATATTGCAGTTATGCATAAAGTTTCTGAAGTTAGACTTTGATGTTGACATGCAGGTTTCTTGTTCCGTTTCTGGGAAAAACAACAAAAAGTTTGATAGAAAGGGGATAAAACAAATATTAACACTCATGGACAAATTTTCTAAACTACTGTCGAATGACATACTTGCAATTGTTGTTAACTGTACTCAGCTAAGATATGTTCTGAGTGAGGAGAAAAGGATACAAGAGCTCATTGTTATGAACACGTCGTGAGTACATTCATTTAACTTTAAAAAAATTTCATCATCCTTCTTAATTTACGCTATTGAACAACAAACATATTAATAAATCTTACTTGTTTTGCAACACAGAAACTCTTACCTTTACTATATGAGAAGAGGGAATTATAGAACAGGAAGGTAGCAAATTGTTACACCAATTCCGCCAATATCCTGTAATCCTTGCACGACGTGATGGAGCATCAAAGTATAACGATAAACTGTCAAAGAATTCTGTTACCTAAAAGCTATTTACATTTATCTTTTTTGACTTTTCTTTTAAAGTAATAGCTTGTGGTACCATTTTATTCCTTTTTGGATAACTTACTGCTGCATTATCTGCCTAATATATCAACAAAATTCAACACAACAATTCAAATTGATCCACCTTACTAAAAATGGTAATACATCATCTTGCTATACATTCATATTATTTTTGCCTATCTCTCAATATTCTCAACAACTTTCATTTCAACTATGCACAGGGCCGCCGAAAATCAGGAAATGCTTACTTCCTTTACCCGCAGAAGTACATCTAGATCCGGATTTCTCATCTCCATTCCAATGGACGAAGAAGTGGTACCTATTGAAACATTGACTCACAACAAAATGTTAGTGTGTCACCTCACCTTTAGTTAGTACCAACAAATGTTCGCTCTAATTTTCCTCTGAACGCAGGGTTAAATGTTCTCAATAGAAGCGAAAGTAACCTGACCTTGGTGTGTTCAAACTGCGGACAAGACATAAGAGAGATTCATTGCATGAACTGTGACCAAAAAAATATGTTGATGTCCAGGTACTTTATAATCTATATCTGTCCATACATTCGCACTAACTCTCTCAACTTCTTATTCAAAATAAGTAATCATTCCGTTTTAAACATTTACTACTGTAGATGCATCTTGAAGATAATTTGATCAAATTGATGCCGCGCCGACTTCAGTTGAGGAATTAGGGCAAAAATCTTTATTCAATGAAAAATTGGGGATTCTGTACAGTAACATATGTATATTTATACATATATATGCACCCTGTAGAACTTAGGGTGTACCCTGGATAATTTATCTACTAATCCAATTAATTATAAAATTAATTAATTAACTACTTGCTAACTAATAATCTACTATCATAACTTAACTTATACACAATTAATTAATCAACTTTCAATATAATTCAGGCTCAACAATTGGAATGATTATGAATAAAGAAGCAGAAAAGTTGTCTATTACTGCAGAAGAGATTTACAAAAGATCTTCTGATCCGGTACCATTTCTAATTGACAATATATGTATACTCGTCACTTTATCAAAATATTATATTTTTTGCTAGTATCAAACCCGTATCTCGACCCCACATGTCCCCTTCCTTTATCCTTTTTACTTTACTTTTTCTTTTTACTTCCTTTTTCTTTTTCTTTTACTAGGGTCCATGTGTCCCCCTTCCCTTTTTCTTCCTCACACCTACCCACACAAGACTCTCTTCTTCTTATCTTAAAAACAACAAAACCTGCGGACCCAAGAAAAGCCCCAACGTTCAACAATTCCTCCAACAACCCCCAACGTTCGGATTTTGAATTTCGAATTCAAATTCAAAACCTCAATTTTTACACTAATTTTCGATCTATAAATACTCTTTTTCATCACTTGTCTTGGGGGACCGTCCCTTCACTCGAAAAATACATTCAACTTCCATTTTTGAAAATAAGTTTTGCTCACTATTTCGAAGGATTTGAAACCAGGAATTCTAGGTTTCGAAATCATTAAAGCATAAGACGAAGTTCCATTTTTGTGGTGTGGAAGTTCGTTTAAGGCTCAAGGTCCCAGGTCGCTACTCCGAAAAAGGTAGATTTTTTTTTCAATTTTTACTTGTTCTAGTCGTTTTGCTTGTGACGTGAATGGACAGATTCTAGCTTGTTGTTATCTGTTTAGCTGTTCTTATTAGATCGCTATGAGGTTGCTATTGTTAGGTGTTTGTCTGTCCTAATATCTGTGTGGATAGTTTCTTTTTATGTTTAGTTTGACTTTCGGATAATTTTTCTTTGTTGAAATTGTTGCACTGGTTAGCTCTTACACTGAAATATGACCAACATGATGTTTCTTTTGAATATTCGCATGATCTTGGATTAGACATTTGGATTAATGGTTCTAGTTTGTTGTTTTGCTGTAAATTTCTCAAGGTTTTAGCATCTCTCTAATTGAACTCTTGTCCTGTTTAATTAAAGAAGTCTGATCTATACGTCATAAGTCAAGTTTGAATTGTTTGAATGTATACTACTATGCCTATTGCATTAAGAACCATTGAAAACAAAGAAAACATAATTTGTTCCAGTTTTCGTCTCTTTGTGATTAGAATTTGATGTGGTTAAGTTGACGTCATTGTGTAGCTCAAAATTAGAACGACTATGCCTCATTTTTGCTTTAACATATACTGGGATGCTTCTGCTTCGATATCTAGTTTCTTTCCGGTACTTTAAAAAGATAAAAATGGATTAATCTGCAGAATAGCACTGCTTTGTTCATGGGTTTTGTTTACAGTAAGATGCTATTTGGTTTAATAAGTAAACATTTGTTTGTTATGGATCTATTTGGGTTCCCGCCCTCACTGTTACTTTGTCTCCTCCTTACGTGACTAATTCCCTTATTCTGCATATAAATTCATTTTAACCTTCAAATACGGCTTTATCTATATTAATGCTTTGTGCATGTGTTACTGAAATGAGGAAATCATATGGATTCAACTTTGCTCACAAGGATAGCCATTACACAAATAATTGAACTTCATGATCATGGGCATTTTTTTTTTCTCTTTTCTTAATTTTAATGAAGCTTTGGAATTATCGGGGATCATAATCCGACCCAAGGAATTTGTTTTAATTAGTACTCTATTTAGTTTTTTGTTTCTTCCTAAAATTTGAATCTAGACAAGAGGTACGCAGTGATATTCAATTGATAATATTGTTAACGTGAGTCTTGGTCAATCATTATGAGTCGTACATAAATATTGTTGAGTTGTGAGTAAACTATATGAATAAACTATTGTGTTAGATTACTTTCATTTTAATTGGATGTTAATCCTTGTTACTTTCTTCTTTGCATGAATGTACCAATCTGAGTTCAATTTGGACTCTTCCATTGCATATTCGTAAATTTCGAGTCCCCCCATCCTATTTGAAGCCAAGGAAAGGCTGGTACATGGTCAATGGAAGCTGATGTACAACTTTCGAAGCCCAAAAGTCATTGTACACACTGATATACTGCGTGTATACAGTACGGTGATACAAGGATAAAGCCGAAAAATCTGCAGCCCATCTTGATGAAAATGGGCTAAAGGCCCAAAACTCTTTAACTTTCTTCTTTTATGCTATTTACTTGTATTTATTTGACTACTAACATTTATTTGCTTAGTTTAACTTAATTAAATTCCTCAAATGACGAACTATTTTATGATAATTCTTTTGTTGATGATTGAGTGTTTTGTTTTATTTAATCATTTTCAAAAATTCTAATTTATTTAAAAAATGATCCAAATTATTGATCATCTTTCGAATTCGGCTAAGTTGTCAAATTGAATAAATTTTTGTTAAGTTCTTAAGGTCTTTTAGAGTTTCTTTTTAAATCTTTAAAATCAAATTGTCAAAGTTAGTCAAATTTCCTAATCGCCAGATAACCGCGTGTTAGCGGCCATTTCAAGTGCGTAAAACCTTCTCGAAGTGGAAATGTGAGCCGATCATTTTCTTTAGATCTTTAAAAGATTTTTTCTGTTTAAATCTTTTAAAAATGTTTTAAGGGTTTCTTCATACTTCCTTAAAACTTAAATCAATTGAGTAATAAATCGAATTTTCAAAGTTTAAGTCATTTTTTGCAATAACACTTTGTTGTTGACTAGAAGTAGTTCTATATTTAATTTGATGCATGTTGATGTGTGCGGTCCATATAGAATCAACACTCATGCTGGCTTCAAATACTTCCTCACTTTGGTTGATGATTATTCAGAATTATGGTTGTATTTGCTTAGATTGAAATCTGATGCTCTGACAGTCTTGCAGTCTTTCTTCAAAATGGTTGAATCTCAATTTAATCATTCTGTGAAAATTGTTAGATCAGATAATGGAGGTGAATTTTTTAACATTGCATGCAAATAATTATTTGATTCTTTAGGCATTATCCATCAAAGTAGTTGTCCACATACTCTACAACTAAATGGAGTGATGGAGAGAAAACATAGACATGTGTTGGAAGTGGCAAGAGTCCTAAGGTTTCAAGGTAGTATTCCTATTAAATTTTGTCTGCTGTATATTAAGTTGCTCGGACCTGGGTGCGGGTGTCTTATACGGGTATGAATCTAGAGGTCGTCGGATCCTTCATGGTCTAATTTTTAAGATTCGTAGATGTGGATCCAGGTATGGATACGGGTGCGGGGATTCGCCTAAAAATAATCAAAATATCTAAAATAAAGTGATTAAGTCTAATTATGAGATATTATGAGGAAAACTTGAAGAGAATCTTGGAAGGAGATTAAAGGAAAGAGCGTGACATAGAAATTTCTCTATAAAAGGTATTTCATTTTCTTCAATTTCACCTTTTGTATTGATTACAGAAATTATTAAAACCGTCCAAACTTTTCCCATCGATTTTTGTCAAAGAACCCGAAACCAGCTGACCAAATCGGACACGGATCCCACACCGATGTTGTGTCGATACGGGTGGAGCACAAAAAGTGAAGAGTCCGAGCAACTTAGGCTGTATACATGTCAACAGATTACTAACTCCTACGTTACAGGGTAGATCACCCTATGGAGTATTCTACAAAAGGAAGCCCAAACTGAATCATCTTAGGACCACTGGGTGTTTGTGTTTTGCAACCACAATCATTGCTAAAGATAAGTTCTCACCAAGAGCTAGTACTTGTGTTTTAATGGGTTATTCCCTCACTCAGAAGGGCTACCTTCTTTATGACATTGCTCATAAGAACTTCATTGTTAGTAGAGATGTGGTATTTCAAAGAAACAACATTTCCTTTTAAGGAATCACATGATGATACAGTTCCCTTGTTCCCAAGCACCATCCAGTCATCAGACTTAGAGTTTAATGCAGGTACCAGCAGAGAGTAATGCTACTCATGCATCTGCTGAATCCAATGTACTAGTTGCTATGGATGATAATGGTACTAGTGAGGGACTACCAGATGGTGTTATTGATAATGGTGAATCCGCATATACACCCACTACAATTGAAATACCTCCTGCTACAAGAAGGTCTAATAGGACAATGACTAAACCAGCTTGGCATCATGATTATGTGACTACTACAAAGAAAGGTCAGCAACCTCACTCATTATCGAACTTTGTCTCATACCGGAATATATCTCCTACCTACAGAGCTTCTTTGAGCAAATTTTCAGTTGTTAATGAGCCTAAGACCTATGAAGAGGCACTGAAGGATGCCAGACCGATAGAGTTGCAAGCTCTTAAGGACAATGGAACTTGGAATCTCACTCCTTGGCCACAAGACAAACCAGTGATAGGATGTAAATGGGTCTTCAAGATCAAATATAAGGTGGACGATGAAGTAGAAAGGTATAAAGCCAAATAGATTGGTAGCCAAAGGATATAGTCAGACTGCTGGAATAAATTATTAGACACTTTTTCTCCTGTAGTGAAGATGGTAACAGTAAGAGCTATCATTGCTTTAGCTACTGCAGAAAATTGGTGCATATATCAAATGGATTTCTATAATGCATTTTTGCAGGGGGATCTCACAAAGGAAGTGTTCATGGAACCACCTGAAGGGCTACAAGTACCAGAGACTCAACCCATGATGTGTAAGCTTATAAAATCCCTGTATGGACTAAAATAAGCTTCAAGACAGTCGAATTTCAAAGTCACAAAAGCCCTACTAGAGTCAGGATATTGTCAGAGTCACTTGGTCTATTCTTTATTCACAAAAAGGCAAAGTGATGGTATGGTCATCATTTTGGTCTATGTTGATGATCTTATCATCACTGGGAACAATGCAACACTAATTCAGGACACTAAGGATGTATTGCATAAATGGTTTAAGATAAAAGACCTTTGTGAATCAAAATTCTTCTTAGGCATAGAGTTTAGCAGGTCTAAATATGGCATCATTATGAATCAAAGAAAATATGCCTTAGAATTGTTAGCTGAAGCTGGCATTACTATAGGAAAGCCAGATATTACTCCATTGGAGTGTAATATGAAGCTTACTATAGCCTCTAAGGAAGGTGTTGAGTGGATCCCTCCAAATAGAGGTCCCACATGGAAATTCTTTTGTCAAATTTGACTGCATAACCCATATGGCAACAATTTTATTCAAACTTGGCAGCAAATTTGTTTTCAGCAAAGTGGCAAATGGTTGGCTACCAACCTGTTGTTTTGTCAAAAAAGGGAGGCTGTCACCTATGAAATTACTCCTATATAAAGGACTAATTTGTTCCTCATTCAAAACATTAGATAGAGAGAAAAATATAGAGAGAGCCACAGAGAGAAAGTGAGTATGTTTCTTCTGTGAGGTATACCATAGACTATAAAATAAAATAGTCTAAAGAAAAATTAGACTGTGTGCTTAGGAAATATTTTTTCCTAAAAGAAATAGTGAGTTCCCTATTTTTGCTATTTTTCTCTAAGAGCCTACTATTTGTAATAGTAGAAGAAAATTATACACTTGTGCCTACTATTTGTTATAGTAGCAGAAATATAGTAGAAGTGTTGATTTGTGGACGTAGCCCAAAAGTTTTGGGTGAACCATGTTAAATTTTTTGGTGTATATTTTGCTTTAGTTATTCCTCCTAAAATTTAATTTCTCACTCTGCTGCGTGGGCCCTAACAAGTGGTATCAGAGACTGGTCTAGGTTCATGGCAATGGACGTAAAGACAAGCAAAATGATCAACCTGAACGGTTCAAACTACCGTGTTTGGAGAAGCAAAATGAAGGATCTTCTCATGATTACGAAGGTGCACTTGCTGGTATTCTCTATTGTCAAACCGGAAGGGATGTCCGAAGATGAGTGGGTGTTTGAGCATGAATAAGTTTGTGGATATATTCGAAACTTTGTCGATAACAACGTTTACAATCACATTTGTAACAAAACTCATGCTAGAACACTGTGGAACAAGCTGGAGCAGTTGTATGCTTCATAGACCGGCAACAACAAATTATTATACTTAACCCAATTGATGGAAGTAAAATATAAAGAAAACATTTCTGTAGTTGATCACCTAAATAACATAGAAGGAACGGTGGATCAACTGTCAACAATGGGCATTAAGTTTGATGATGAGATAATTGCTCTTATGATTCTAGATTCTTTACCAAAGTCATGGGAAACTTTGGAAGTTTCTTTGACAAATACTATACCAAAATGGTGTAGTAAGCATGGAAGCTGTTAAGAGCAGTATATTAAATGAAGAAATGAGACTTAGATCTCAAGGTTCAACCTCTTTCTTAGAATCAGAAGTTCTGGTTACTGAAAATAGAGGGAGAAGCCAAGTGAAGGGTTCAAGCTCCAGAGACAGGAGTCGAGGAAAGTCAATAAAAATGCAAATGTCGAGTGCCATTATTGCAAGAAGAAAGGTCACATCAAGCAATTTTGTCGAAAGTTCAAGAGTGATCGGCAATATAATAGAGACAGAAAGGGAAAGGCAAACAATAATGATGAACAAGGAAATCTTATCAACGAGTTCAACATCAGTTGTGACAGTGAGATTGTTAGTCAATTAACCCAAGATACGATTTGGGTAATTGATAGTGGTGCAACCATTCACGGCACACCACAGAAAAACCTCTTCTCATCTTACACACATGAAAACTATGGTGTTGTAAAGATGAAAAATGGAAACTTGTCAAAAGTTATTGGCAAGGAAGATGTCTGTTTGGAAACAGAGAATGACATGAAACTTCTTCTAAGAGATATTAGGCACATCCCCAACATGTGCCTAAATTTAATTTCTATAGGCAAGCTTGATGATGAAGGTTTCCAAAATAGGTTTGGAAATGGAAAATGGAATCTCACCAAAATGCTCCCTTATCATTGTGAGAGGACACAAACTCTCAAAACTATATGTGATGCAAGCAAATGTCTCTGATGTATCTATAAATGTGACGAAAAATGAAAATACCGCACGTTTATGGCATAAGAGACTTTGCTACGGTGGTGAAAGATAAAGTTCTACCTGATTTAGATTAGGTATCCTTGAAGAAATACAAAGATTGTCTAGCTGGGAAACAGAACAGAGTCTCTCATTCCATAGCTCTCCACCTTCCAAAATGGAGAATGTTATGGATCTGATTCACTCTGACGCATGTGGTCCACCACCAAAGTTACTTGGTAGAGCCAGACATTTGTGACCTTCATCGATGACCATTCTAGGAAGACTTGGGCTTATACCATTAAGTCCAAGGATCAAGTGCTAGAAGTCTTTAAACAATTTCATGCCTCAGTTGAGAGAAAAACTGGGAAGAACGTCAAGTGTGTCCGCACAAACAATGGCGGAGAGTATATTGGATCATTTCATGCTTATTGCAAAAAGCATGGTAATAGACATCAAAGGACGCCCCCCAAAGACACCACAGTTAAATAATTTAGCTAAAAGGATGAATCGAACTTTGATAGAAAGAATAAAGTGTTTACTCTTTCATTCAAAGCTAGATAAATCCTTTTGGGGTGAAGCACCACTTACAATAGTATATTTGCTAAGCCGCTCACCGTGTGCTCCTCTTCAATATGAAGTTCTGGAGAAAATTTGGTCAGACAACAATGTTTCTTACAAACATTTGCGAGTATTTGGGTGCAAAGCTTTCGTTCATGTTCCAAAGGACGAAAGACATAAGCTTGATGTCAAAACATTACAGTCCATGTTTATTGGTTATGCTCAAGATAAATTTGGCTATAGGTTCTATGATCCATTGCACAAGAAGTTGATTAGGAGTTGAGATGCTGTCTTTATTAAAGACCAATCCATCAAGGATATACATAGAGCAAACAAGGAAGGCTTTACTCCTACAAATGATTCAACAGCTTAAGGTTAAATCCTCCGACAGAAGTACCGACTCAAGCTGAAGATGAGGTTCATGATGACCACCCGCAAGATGCAGATGATGAAGGTACTCCCCAGGAAGATGAATTAGAATAAGAGGATGTTGATGGTAGTCACGCTCAACCACCAGTGGCTGGAGAGTCTCCAATACCCTTAAGAAGATCTAGTTGAAGTGTGCAGCCTTTTACTAGGTACCCAGCTGATCAGTGGGTTACACTGACTGACGGGGGAGAACCAAAAAGCTTCAGTGAGGCGATGGATAACAAAAACAAGGAAAAATGGATGGAAGCCATGCAAGATGAAATAAAATCCTTCCATGAGAATAAAACGTTTGATCTCATGAAGTTGCATAATGGTAAAAGTGCATTGAAGAATAAATGGGTGTTCAGAATCAAACATGAAAAACATGGAGTCCATCCACGCTTTAAAGTAAGATTGATCGCCAATGGTTTCAGTCAAAAGAAGGGCATTGACTTTGATGAGATATTTTCACCTGTTGTGAAAATGACATCCATTTGTGCGAGGGCTAGCGGCAAGTCTCAATTTGGAAATTGAGCAAATGGATGCGAAAGACTTCCTTCCTACATGGAGATCTAGAAGAAGAAATTTACATGGAATAACCAGAGGGTTTCAAAATAAAGGGAAAAGAAGATTATGTCTGCAGACCGAAGAAAAGTTTATATGGCTTGAAACAGGCACCAATACAATGGTATAAGAAGTTTGAGTCTATTATACGAGAGCAAGGCTTCAAGAAACTACTACAGATCAATGCGTGTTTATCAATAAATCCTCTGAAGATGATTTTGTTATCCTTCTACTCTATATAGATGATATGCTGATGATTGGGAAAAATATTTCAAGTATCAATAGTCTAAAGGTACAATTGAGTAAGTCTTTTGTGATGAAGACTTGGGATCAGCAAAACAAATTCTTGGCATTAGAATTACAAGAGATAGAAGCACTAAAAGTTATGAGTATCTTAAGAGAAGTACATTGAAAAAGTACTTCAAAGGTTCAGTATGGATAAGGCTAAAGCGGTTAGTTGTCCTCTTACTAATCACTTTAGATTGAGTTTCCAGTATGTGCCCTTCTACTAACAAGGAGAAGGAAGAAATGGTTAGAATACCATATGCCGCAACAATTGGTGTTTGATGTATGCCATGGTGTGTACACGACCAAATATTGCTCACTCAGTTGGAGTAGTGAGTCGTTTCCTTTCAAATCCCGGAAAGGAACATTGGGTAGCTGTTAAATGGATTCTCAGGTATCTTCGAGGTACATCTAAAATATGCTTATGTTTTGGAGAGGCAGAATCTGTGTTAGTTGGATACACAGATGCAGATTTAGCCGGCGATGTTGAATCAAGAAAGTCTACATCTGGATACCTGATTACATTTGCAGGGGGAGCTATGTCTTGGCAGTCGAAATTGCAAAAGTATATTGCATTATCCTCTATAGAAGCAGAATTTATAGCAGCAACAAAAGCATGCAAAGAGTTATTATGGATGAAGGAATTTCTTAAGGAACTTGTTGTCAAACAGAATAAGTTTGAGATGTTCTGTGACAATCAAAGTGTCTTCCATCTTTGCAAGAATGCCTCCTTTAACACAATGTCCAAACATTTCAACATAAGATATCGTTGGATAACAGATGCATTGGAGAAGAGGCTGCTACAACTTTAAAAGATCCATACTGATGAAAATGGATCAGATATGATGATAAAGATTCTGCCGAGAGAGATATTCAAGTGCTGTCGATAAACCGCAGGAATGACGAAGTCCTCCATTCGTCGGGAGGGGAGAATTGTTGAGTGGGTCCCTCTAAATAGAGGTCCCACATGGAAATTATTTTGTCAAATTTGGCTGCACAACCCATATGGCAACAATTTCATTGAAACTTGGCAGCAGATTTGTTTTCAACAAATGTGGCAAATGGTTGGCCGCCAACTCTTTGTTTTTGTCAAAAAAGGGAGGTTGCCACCTATGAAATTACTCCTATATAAAGGAGTAATTTGTTCCTCATTCAGAACATCAGATAGAGAGAAAAATACAGAGAGAGCCACAGAGAGAAAGTGAGTATTTTTCTTCTCTGAGGTATACCATAGACTATAAAATAAAATAGTCTGTGAAGAAAAATTAGAGTGTGTGCTTAGGAAATATTTTTTTCTAAAAGAAATAGTGAGTTCACTATTTTTGATATTTTTCTCTGAGAGCCTACTATTTGTAATGGTAGAAGAAATTGTACACTTGTTCCTACAATTTGTTATAGTAAAAGAAATATAGTAGAAGTGTTGACTTGTGGACGTAGCCCAAAAGTTTTGGGTGAACCACGTTAAATTTTCTGGTGTATATTTTGCTTTATTTATTCCGCCTAAAATTTTATTGCTCACTCCGTTGCATGGGCCCCAATAGAAGACTGTGGTGAGGAGGAGTTGTTTCATGATGTTTCTCAATATCAAAGGATGATTGGCAAGCTGCTATACCTGACCATCACTAGGCCTGATATTTCCTATACATTGCAGACTCTAATTCAATTCTTACAAAAGCCAAAGGTTCAACACTGGCAAGCTGCTCTCAGAATCCTGAGATATATCAAGAATCAACCAGGCCAGGGATTACTCATGTCTTCACAGAAGAAGATGAAGCTGACTGGTTTTTGTGATGCTGACTCGGCAGCATGCCAAAACACTAAGAGATCAGTGACCGGGTATTTGCTGAAGTTAGGAGATTCTTTATCTCTTGGAAGTCCAAGAAACAACCCACAGTTTCAAAGAACTCTGCAGAAGAGTACAGAAGCTTAGCTTGTTGAACAACTGAGATTGTTTGGGAAACAAATTTGTTCAAGGAGTTGAACATTCAAATTGAGGAGCCAATATCTGTATTTTGTGATAATAAAGCAGCCATCCAAATTGGTGCTAATCCTGTTTTTCATGAACGAACCAAGCATATAGAGATTGACTGTCATTTCATCAGGAAAAAAATTCAGCAATGGTAGATCAATACTATCTACATTCCCACTAAGGATAAACAAGCAGACATACTAACTAAGGCCCTGGGAAAATTGCAGCATAATTTTCTATTATCCAAACTTGGTGTTCTGAATGTTTTCATCACACCTAGTTTGAGGAGGAGTATGAAGATAGTGAGGATAAAGGGGTCACTTAACATTTGTTATTAATTGGTAGCCTACATGGCAGTTAGCTGTTAGATGTAATTAGTTATAACTAATATTATTAAATACTGACAGTTATACATCTGTGATAGCAGTTAGTGAAAGTGCATTGGGGGGGGGGGGTGAATTAAATTTTCTTTCTTTTTTCTTTAACTTAAACCTGCACTTGGTTAGTCAGCTAATATAACACGTAGTCGACTAGAACATATTAAATAAGAATGCAGAAATTTAAAGTGCGTAAAAGAAAAATCCAACACCAGATATTTTTATATTGGTTTGAATTCAATGTGAATCCTAGGTCTAGTCCCCTTGGGTTGCAAGATATATCTCTTCAAGCCTTTGGTAAAGTGGGAGTTACAAGAATTTCAACTTAAGCTATACTCAAATTTCTTTACTCTGTTTTTTTTGTTTTTCTTTTTCTGTTGATACATACCTCTCTTTTTTTTCTTCTTTTCTCTATCTCTTTTTCTTTCACATTAACAACTCTAAATATTACAATGATTTTCTAAAGATGAAGAGTATTAACGAATGGCTTGAAATACAGTAAACTTGTATGAGTCTTGAGATATCCTGGATGCCTTCCTTTATGTAGAAGAGATGGCATCTCAAGGGAGTTGATCCTTGCATTGGGTCTTTGATGGATCCTCTTTCCAAGAATAAGGTAAGACTTTTTACGTAGGCAGCTAGATCAGATCTTCTTTCCTTGTTTAGCTCCTGATCCGAATCTTTTATGAATATAATTGTCTTTAACCTTGGATCTTTTCTTGATACTGATCTTTTGCTTGATTTGTTGAATCTTTAACCAATTAATCTTGGATTCTTTTCATGGTAGTGCTCTTCTGTCAAATCTGTGATTGATTTGCCAAAACTTTTGCAACTTATCTTATTCCTTTTGTGTCGAGATTCTATCTCCTGAAGATGTACTTTTCCTTTTGTGACTTGAATCTACCAGATCTTGCTTGTCTTTATTCCTTGTGAAGATATGTTTTCTTTTTAATGCATTACCTGTGAGCAGTCTTCATTCAATACGATTTAGCACTAAGAAAATTGATTTTCTAATCTTCTTATTGTCTGATCGATTCTTTTTCCAAGAATAAGGCTTTTAAAGAAGGTAGTATCATAATCTTCTCAAATCTTTCCAATCTTGCATCTAGTAAAATCTTCTCTTGATTGATCTCTCCAATCCAAAGATGCTTGATTAATTTTCCAGATTTTTTTCCTTTCTCACTAGATATTTGATTTATTCTTTTCAATCCAAATATGCTTGATTGCTTTTCCAGATTTGTTTTCCTTTCTTGCTTAGTGTTAGATTGATTCTTTCCAATAATTATGTTCTTGGTGCCTTCAGCTAGATTTTCTTGATATATTCTTTCATGTTGTACCTTAGTTGGATTGTTTCATTTTTCATGTTTTCCTGCAAATTGTCATCAGTCAAAATATATTAGCACTAATAGTTAGCTTAGCTATATATGTTTGTACAATGTGCACCATCGTTTCAGCATTTCTCATAATAAAAACTTTTTGCTCCCACTTCATTCTTCTCTCTATCCTCCAAATCAGATCCTTTCATCCATAACTCAAAATCAGAGATTTTATCAATAGCCTTTAGCTCAAGCTATAATCCTAACTCCTTTTCAACCAAAAGAGCTCTCTTTACCTTTTCATATTTTCTCAGTCAGTTTTTCTTTCTTCTTCGCTTCAGAGTGATAAAGATTAATCTTTTCCTCCTGGAAACCTATAAGTCTGACCAAGTTGATGTTATAGTAATGCAACTATGACTTCGACGAAGGCTGGTTATCAGTTTTGATCTTATATTATCCAAAGTTTGTCTATGCATGAGACAACAAATAAATAATAATTACATTTAATCACCCAATAAATGCTCTTCTTTGTACTCTGGCTGTTCTCGCAAGAAAATCCATAGTTAAATCTTCTCCTAACTAAAATAGCATTTTGATTGGATGACATACTTGAGAAGTGAAATCGCGTTTCCTCCTTTAGTGGTGCTGTTAGATCCTACGGAGTTCAACTTAATTGGCTTGTTCTCATTTTTTGTTTACTTTGAAAGAAGAAAGAAATAGATGATCAGAAAGGCTAGATCTTTTCTCCTCTTGGTGAAATTTGTTGCAACTTCTTTCTCACCCTTTATCTTCTAATTTAATATGGTTCAGTTTCAGGCGGTAAACGAAGGAACTTCATCCAGCTTTAAAGGAGATTGGTATCCTTCACTAAGCACTAGATTCAACCAGTTCCAGATATAGCATATCCACTCATATTAGAATTCGATTCAGCAGTTACTGATATTGGCAAATTTGGGGTGATCCTTTTATGGCAACAACCACAACATAGAGACACAAAGGAAAAGGAAGGCTAACGAATACAATTTCATTTAGGCCCTTGACGGACAATATGAAAAGTGAGAATCTGTATACTTGGCCTCAACTTACTCGACTTCACTATGTTAGTCAATTACCGTTATTCAAAATAACCTCAAAGCGGAAAGAAGCTAATATTTTCTAGATTTTTAATTTAAATTTAAGCGGCAGAAAGCAGAGCAAATCAATTTGTAAGCACTTTCCCCTGGATTTTGTTTTAGCTTCATCTATTTTTGAGGAACTTACGTTATCAGTGTTAAAGAAAATAATTAATACTTTCTCTTACTTTCTAGAATTATCTATCAATTTCTAGGCCAAATAAAATATTAGAATTCTAAAAAGACGTAAATATATTTAATTATTTAGAAGAAGCTAGAAAGTAATATTTTTCTAACTCTAGAAAGCTCCATGTAGTTGGCTATAAATATGAGGTTTGTCTCTCCATTTGAGTACAACCTAGCCAAAAACAAAAAGCTTCCAAATACTAAAGAGAGAGTGAAAGATTTAGAAAAGAGTGTTGGGCATCTTTGCTTGTATTCACCCAATACTTGGCTAATAATAATAAAAATAAAAGTTTGTTTATTTAGCTTTGCCCTCATTAATAAAACTGTCAGGACCCGTAATTTAACGTAAACCCCGAACGTCCTCAATCGGATCGAATTAATTAATTTTGGGGACCAAAGTGCAAT
>JAPFFP010000094.1:4338317-4368994 GCA_026153255.1 Solanum medicagineum | reverse complement strand
CCATAGTGAGTTCGAAAACAGTCTTAGCAATGTCGACAACCCTAATCCTCAATTGGTGATAGTCGTACCTCACATCAATCTTAGGAAACATCACGACACTGTGTATATAGTAAACAAGTCATCAATATTGGGTAGGGGATGATGGTTTTTCACCCTCACCTTACTCAGCGACTGATAGTTAAAGCACATTCGCATAGTCACATCCTTTTACGTAACAAATATGACAGGAGCACCCCAAAGAGACTACTAGGTCAATGATCCCTAATGTAGGAGATCTTGAACCTGAACTCTTAGATTTTTAAGCTCTATAGGGGCCATCTGATAAGGTGGGATAGAAATGGGCTTAATTGTCATGACCCAAGCCTAGGGCCAAGACATGACACAACGCAAGGGGAAACCAAAGGGACCCCAAGCAAGCTCTTAGAACATCATTACATATCCTTGGTCGCAGAAGCAATAAAATAAGCATCAAGAGATAAAAGTGGGGAAACCAGGATTAGGTGGAAATACTTCAATATCATCATAATCAAGAAACAAGAGTCAAACGCATATCATAGACACATAACTTGTCCAACAAACACCTCAAATACATAGATAGGAGCAGGGGCCAAGACAAAGTAACCGGGATCACCCTCATAGTCAACTAGACAATACAGAAGAATGTCTCAATACATAATAGGAGAAACATAGACTAAGATCCCCTAAGTGGAGGACTCATCAACTAGCTTGAATAACACCAAACTAGCCACATGGAGGAGAATGATGATCAACTTGGGCATCTATTCCTACATGGTAACATCACATAGGCATAAAATATGCATTAATACGTCTGAATGTACCAAGTATGTAGGATGCAATGCAACAAGAATTAAGCATCATAATCAAAATGCATAACAATAGGCAATGGGCATAATAGAACAATATGGCATGCATGATCGATGCATAAGTTAAACATGATTAAATAACTCATGCTCATATAAGATATCATATATGTAGAAGAGACCAAGCTAGATTTCCAAATGTACAACCCTTTGGTAGGTTAGTGATGATACTATCCCATCACTTAGGTGGATGAGTACAAACCCCTATTTAGGTTGGTGATAATGCCGCCCCATCACCATGGTGGAGAAGTGCAAACCCTTCCCAAGGTTGATGAGTACAAACCCCCATCTAGGTTAGTGATGATGCCGCCCTATCACTAGGTGGAGAAGTACAAACCCTTCCCTAGGTTGATAAGTACAAACCCTCATCTAGGTTATCCGGGTCTTAGTCTCCCCGGATTGGGCATGGTCTAATGCAACACTTTATATAGAATTTATCAAGTACATAAGCTCATTTCAGCATCATATAGTCGTTCATATCATGTCTTACTCTTTGGACCTTCCACTCCTCAAGAAACCACACCCGAACATTTTATCAAACACTTTGAGGGTGTGTAATGATGGTATAAAACCATAAAACATAGAGATGAAATCACACAAGAAAATCCAATGTAAAACCATCATTCAACACCTTGCAACGCCCTCAAGCAATATACATCAAAACCCCTCATCATATCTTAAAATAGATCAAAGATTTACAGCTCAAAACATGGAAAAACAGTCACAACTGTACATACTTTAACATAGTGTGCTGTGAATTTCATAATAAGCAAGACTCATTTGTAAATCAACTTTAAATCATGCAATTTGAGTAAAAAGAGGCTTTGGTATCATGGGTGAAAGGAACCCATGAAAGAATCCCACATACCTTAGTTTAAAGATGAACTTGGTTAAGATTGGAGATAGAGATTTGAAGCTTGAAGAAGAACGTTGAAGGAGAACATTAGCTTAGAATGAGGGTTTGGGACTTGAGTTTGGGAAGTAAAAATATGACTAAGTGTTTGAGTGAGTATTGGGAAATGTTTAGGATGATATGAGGGCCGTGTTTGTCACAACCCAAGCGTAGGTCCTAGATGTGCCACGGTGCAGAGGAAACCTAAAAGATCCCCAAGCGCATATCATAGATACATAACATGTCCAAAAAACACCTCTAATACATAGATAAGAGGCGGGTCCAAGACAAAGTAACCGAGCTCACCCTCATAGTCAAAATAGACAACAAAGAAGAATGTCTCAACACATAATAGGAGAAACATAGAATAAGGTCCCCGAAATGGAGGACTTACCAACTAGCTTGAGTAGCAATGAACTAGCCACGTGAAGGAGGAGGATGATATTGGGCATCGGTTCCTACATGGTGACATTATATAGGCATAGAGTATGTGTTAGTATGTTTCAATGTACTAAGTATGTAGGATGCAATGCAACAAGAGATAGGCATCATAATCAAAATGCATAACAATAGGCAATGGAAATAATATAACGACATGGCATGTATGGTCAATGCATAAGTAAAACATGCTTAAGTAAATCATGCTCATATAGGATATCATATGTATAGAAGAGACCAAGCTAGTTTTCCAAATGTACAACCCTTTTGTAGGTTAGTGATGATGCCGCCCCATCACTTAGCTAGATGAGTACAAACCCCCATCTAGGTTGGTGATAATGCCGTCCCATCACCATGGTGGAGAAGTACAAACCCTTCCTTAGGTTGGTGAGTACAAACCCCCATCTAGGGTAGTGATGATTCCACCCCATCACTAGGTGGAGAAGTACAAACCCTTCCCTAGGTTGATGAGTACAAATCCCTTTCTAGGGTATCCGGGTTCTTAGTCCCCCTAGATTGGGCATGGTCCAATGCAACACTTTATATAGAACTTATCACATACATAAGCTCATTTCATCAACATACAGTCATTCATATCAGATCTCATGCTTTGGACCTTCAACTCCTCAAGAAACCACATCCGGACATTTTATCAAACACTTTGAGGGTGTGTAATGGTAGTATAAAACCATGAAATATAGAGATCAAATCATGCAAGCAAATCCATTGTAAAACCATCAATCAACACCTTGCAACACCATTAATCAATATGCATCAAACCCCTTATCAAATCTTACAATAAATAAGAGATTTATAGCTTAGAACATAGAGAAACAGTCACAACTTTACATAGTTTTAACATAGTGTGTAGTCAATTTCATAATAATCAAGACCCACTTGTAAACAAACTTTAAATCATGCGATTTGAGTAAAAGGAGGCTTCGGTATCATAGGAGAACGGAACCCATGAAAGAAACCCACATACCTAAGCTTACAGATGAACTTGGTGAATATTGGAGATGGAGACTTGAGCTTGAAGAAGAACCTTGAAGAAAAACCTTAGCATAGATGAGGGTTTGGTACTTGCGTTTGGGGAGTAAAAATATGACCAACTATTTGAGTGGGTATTGGGAAATGTTTAGGATGATATGAGGGTGAGTTTGGCTAAGTACAGGTAAAAACACATTTGGGAATAATTTGGCCCAAGACTTAGAAGTCTTGGGCCGAGCTAAAAAAATAGTCCACTTTTACACAGTGGTGTGTCGCGAGGGGGCCGCGAAAACCCCTCTGGAAATCGCACTTTGGAATTTCATAATTGCTAATATTTCGCTTTTGAATCGAGGTTAGACCTTTTTCACCTAATTTTGACCCCCTGAAAAAGAATATGAAGTCGGATTTTCGAAATAACAAACGGATTTTGAGATATATGGAATTTAAATTTTCAGGCATTCCAAGGGTTTGAATTGCTTTTGGCTTGGCCATCAATTTGAGGGAGAAAGGTCGTACTAAGGTGAACTTTTGTACCAAGAGCCCTATGAAAAGACCTCCAAAAGTATAAAGTGAATTGTGCACCAGGATCCAATCTGATGGACAAAAGAACCCCATGCAACCTCACTATCTCATGGATGTACAACCTTGCATACTCTTTACCCCCATTTGTGGTCATAATCGGTCGAAAGTGAGCCGATTTCGTCATCCTATCAACCACCACCCAAATAGATTCAAAACCTTTCCTAGTCTTGGGAAATCCAACCACAAAATCCATATTAATCACCTTCCACTTCCAAGTGGGAATCTCTATGTCTTGGGTTATGCTACCCAGCCTTTGATGTTCAGCTTTGACCTGTTGACAACGATGGCAATCGGAAACGAATTTAGCGATGTCCCTCTTCATGCCTCCCCACCAATACACATCCCTCAAGTCTCTATACATTTTGGTGGAACTGAGGTGAATAGAATAAGGAGAGTTATGGGCCTCATCAAGAATTTTCCCTGTTAAACCATCAACACAAGGCACACACAACCTACCTTGGTACCTAAGGACCCCATCTCCCCCCGGGAGAAAACCTCTATTTTTCCCTCTTTCACCAAGGCCTTTAATTCAAGTAAGCAAGTGTCAAGATCTTGTTTTGCTATCACCTCATCAACCAAAAAAGACTTATACCCATCAATAACCACAACACCATCATCAATAACCTCTTCCAACCTAACCTCCAATCTAGCCAATCTATTCACTTCCCTAGCCATTTCCCTATTACAACTATCAACATGAGCTAGGCTACCAATGGACACCCAACTCAAAGCATTCGCCACCACACTTGCCTTACCCGAATGATAATGCACACTCATGTCATATAATTAAGAAGTTCTAACCTCCTTCTTTGTCTCAAGTTGAGATATCTTTGAGTGAAGACACATTGGAGGCTCTTATGAAAGTGAATACATCAACATGCACCTCATACAAGTAATGATGCCAAATCTTTAATGCAAACACCATGGCGGCCAATTCAAGATCATGGGTAGGGTAGTTCCTTTCATGTTCCTTAAGTTGTCTAGAAGCATAAGCTATGACCTTACCATTTTGCATTAGCACACAACCCAAACCAACTCTAGATGAATCACAATATACCACAAAACCCTCAAGCCCATCCGGTAGTGACAATATAGGTGCGTACACAACCCTATCCTTCAATGTTTGGAAGCTTCTCTCACATTCATCGGTCCATACAAACTTAACCTTCTTTTAGTTAATTTGGTCATAGGGTAGGTAATGGTGGAGAACCCATTCACAAATCTTCTATATTAACCCGCAAGGCCCAAGAAGCTCCTAATATCTGACAGGGTCAATGGTCTAGGACAATTTCTTATCACATCGGTTTTCTTAGGATCCACATTTATACCATCCCTCGACACCACATTATGCAAGAATGCAACCTCCTTCAACCAAAACTCACACTTGTCATATTTGGCATACAATTTCTCCTCCCTCAACCTTTGTAACACAACCCTCAAATGACCCATATGCTCCTCCTTACTATGTGAGTAGATCAAAATATCATCAATGAAGACCACAACAAAGGAACCAAGGTAAGGTTTGAATACCCTATTCATTAGGTCCATGAAGATAGCCGGTGTATTAGTCAACCCAAAAGACATCAAAACAAACTCATATTGCCCATATCTAGTCCGGAAGGCCGTCTTAGGAATATCACACTCCCTTACCCTCACTTGATGGTACTCGGACCAAATATTAATATTAGAGAAGAAGCTAGCCCCTTGCAATTGGGCAAACAAGTCACCAATTCTTGGGAGAGGATATTTATTCTTTATAGTGACCCTTTTGAGTTATCGGTAGTCAATACACATCCTAAGTGACCCATCCTTCTTCTTCACAAACAACACTAGTGCACCCCAAGGTGATTGACTGGGTCTAATAAATCCCTTATCCAACAAATCTTTCAATTACTCTTTTAACTCCATCAACTCTGTCGGGGTCATATGCTAAGGGGGAATAGATAAAGGTTGAGTATCGGGAAGGAGATCTATGCGAAAAGTCTATCTCTCTTTTGGGAGAGACACTAGGAAGGTCATTTGGGAGGACATCAAGAAACTCATTTGCAATCAGAACCGACTCTATGGAAGGGACTTTGGACTCCACATCTTTAACCCTCACAAGATGATACAAACACCCCTTAGAGATCAACTTACGAGCATTAATGCATGAAATGAATCTACCCTTGATAACCACATCTTGACTTTCCCATTAACTGACGGGTTCATTAGGAAATTGAAACTTGACCCTATGGGTTCTACAATCAATAGAAGCATAGTAGGCATGCGACCAATTCATCCTAAGAATGATATCAAAATCTACCATGTCTAATTCAACAAGATCACTAGGAAATAACTTATGCAAAATGCAAACAGGACAACTCTTATACACTTTTCTAGAAAAAATGGAGGCACCAAAAGGAGTAGACACTTTATATGACTCATGCAAAAACTCAGGGACAACATGGAACTTTTTAGCAACAAAAGGGGTAACAAAGGAAAGAGTGGCACCTTGATTAATCAAAGCATACACATCAAAGTCAAAGATTTTCAACATACTGGTAACAACATCAGGGACCTCACCAACACCATGCCTCCCATGTAGAGAGTGAAATCGATTGTTCCTTGGGGCATCAGCTCTCCCCAATGGAACCACATTAGCACCCCGGACCTTGCCATGGTTTCTTGGACAATCTACCTTCTTATGCCCAAGCTCCCCACAACCAAAGCATGCATTAGAATCTCTCAAATATGGGCCTTTATGACCCCTCCCACATGTAGGACACACATCAATGAGAGCTACAACACCAACACCTTGAGGCCTAGGGAGGTCATTGGCGAACCTCCTATTAGTAGCATGGTGAGACCCTTGGCCTTGAGAAAATCGGCCACCCCTTTGGAACTTATCCCCAAGATGGGCACTCTTGGCCTCATGCCCCTTCACTTTCTCATTTTCTCCTCCTCCATTTGCTCGGCATAGGTCATCAACCGAGACAAGTCCATTTCACTAATTAGCATGGTCAGACCGGCATTCTTCACTTACCAAGTCGGAGACCCCCATCACAAACTTGTTCATCCTAGATCTAGGATCGGTCACCAAATGAGGAGCATACTTTTAAAGTTGATTAAACTTGAGGGCATACTCCCTCACACTCATAGCACCTTGTTTCAAGTTCATAAACTCTACCAACTTTGCTTCGCTGAGTGCAAGAGGGAGAAAACTCGGTTAAGGAAAACCAATTCAAACTCCTCCCAAAGCACCACATTACCAATCCCCTTCTCACGTTTCCATTAAGAATACCATATTTGAGATATCCCTTTGAGTTATTATGCCTCCAACTTCGTCTTTTCATTTGACCCAACATCCATGATATTCAAGATTTTGTAGACCTAATCAATGAACTCTTATGGATCTTTATCCACCTTTGACCCATAGAATACCAGAGAATTCATCCTCATGAAGTCTCTTACCCTAGATCCCAGGGTAGTAATATGAGGGGCTTAGGCCCTAGATTGACTTGGTTGGCCACAACTTGGGAAATCATAGTGAGAGCATCGCGGAGCTTATCATTGGTAGGTTAATCCACAGGAGTTTAGGCCCTTCGTCCTCGAGTGGTTGGCACGATCTAGCATAGCAAAGAACATTTGTTAGGGAAAAAAACTTACCACAACTCTATAGCACAACTTAGAGCATGAAGAAGGGAAACATTTTCTAGAACGTCTCATAGCCTCCTATTTATAGTCATGGCACGCTTCACAACCATGAATAGGAGTCTAATCAACGCAATGTGTTGGACTCCGAGGATATATTAGCCTAATGCTCTGATACCAAGCTTGTCACGGCCCAGACCTAAGGCCTACACATGACACGACACAAGGGGAACCTAAAGGGACCCCAAGCAAACCTCTTAGAACAAAATTACACATCCTTGGTCGCGGCAATAAAACAAGCATCAAGAGATAAAAGTGGGGAAAACGGGGCTAAGGGGAAACACTTCCATATCATCATAATCAAGAGACAAGAGTCAAACGCATATCATAGATACATAACATGTCCAACAAACACCTCTAATACATAGATAAGAGCGGGGGCCAAGACAAAGTAACCTGGATCACCCTGATAGTCAAATAGATAATAATGAAGAATGTCTCAATACATAATAGGAGAAAAGTTGACTAAGGTTCCCGAAGTGGAGGACTCACCAAGTAGCTTGAATAGCACCGAACTAGGCATGTGGAGGAGGATAATGATCAACTTGGGCACCGATTCCTACATAGTGAAATCATGTGGGCATAGAGTACACGTTGTTACGATTGAATGTACTAAGTATGTACGATGCAATGCAACAAGAATTAAACATTATAATCAAAATGCATAACAATAGGCAATGGGCATAATATAACAATATGACATGCATGATCGATGCATAAGTGGAACATGCTTAGTAACTCATGCTCACATAGGATATCATATATGTAGACGAGACCAAGCTAGATTTCCAAATGTACAGCCCTTTGGTAGGTTAGTGATGATGCCGCCCCATAATTTAGTTTGATGAGTACAAACCCCCATCTAGGTTGCTGATAATGTCGTACCATCACCATGGTGGAGAAGTACAAATCCTTCCCTAGGTTGATGAGTAAAAACACCCATCTAGGTTAATGATGATGCCGCCCCATCACTAGGTGGAGACGTACAAACCCTTCCCTAGGTTGATGAGCACAAACCTCCCTCTAGGTTATCCGGGTTCTTAGTCCCCTTGGATTGAGCATGGTCTAATGCAACACTTTATATAGAATTTATCATGTATATAAGATCATTTCTCATCATATAGTCATTCATATCATGTCTCATGCTTTCGACCTTCAACTCCTCAAGAAACCACACCCGGATATTTTATCAAACACTTTGACGGTGTGTAACGCTAGTATAATATGCAAGAAAATTATTGTAAAACCATCAATCAACACCTTAAAACACTCTCAAGCAACATATATGAAAATCCCTCATCAAATCTTATAATAGATCAAAGATTTACAGCTCAATACATGGCAAAACAGTCACAACTGTACATAGCTTTAACATAGTGTGCAGTGAATTTCATAATAAGCAAGAGCCATTTGTAAATCAACTTTAAATCATGCAATTTGAGTAAAAGGATGCTTTGGGTGAAAGGAACCCATGAAAGAAACTCACATACCCTAGTTTAAAGATGACTTGGTGAAGATTGGATATGGAGACCTGAAGCTTGTTGAAGAACCTTGAAGGAGAACCTTAGCTTGGGATAAGGGTTTGGGACTTGAATTTGGGGAGTGAAAATATGACCAAGTGTTTCAGTGAGTATTAAGAAATGTATAGGATGATATGAGGGTGAAATTTGGCTAAGTATAGGTAAAAACATGTTTAGGAACACTTAGGCCCAAGCCTTAGAAGTCTTGGAACGAACTAAAAAGACAGTCCTCAAAATATATAGGGGCGCGTCGTGAGGGGTCGCGAAAACCCCTCTGGAAATCACAATTTAGAATTTCATAATTGCTAATCTTTCACTCTTAAATCAGGGTTAGACCCTTTCGCACCTAATTTTGACCCCCTGAACAAGGATATGAAGTCGGTTTTCGAAACAACAAACAGATTTTGAGATATATGGAATTTATAATTTTGAGCATTCTGAGGCACGTTTTCAGGCACTTTTTGGAGTCGTTTCATTAGTTCCCTGCTCAAAATCTATAAAAGAATTGATATTTCACTTTAGAGGTAGGCCAGAGAAGCAACAAGAAATACATGAGGAAGCTCACAAACAACCAAAACTTAACCAATGAAAGGGATCTCACTAGATACATCACTAATATATGCTAATTATGCTAAGCACCCATTGGATACTAACCTTTGAGCCTGAATGTAAGAGATAATACTAGCCAGTGTGTGGCTAATAGTCCCCTACCACACCACTAGGTGTCACGACCCAAACCTAGGGCCTAGCAGTGACATGACAAATGGGAACCCGAGCGCCCCTAGATAAGCCTCAAAGCATCTACATACACATCATCCATATGGAAACACTTAATAAAGCAATAAACACATAGTTCTAAGGGAGGGGAAAGTATGACTTACGCTATGGGGATGTCATAAGTATAGGGATTTGCATGGACTCACATAGCACATAAGAACTAAGGGGCAGGTAAGTATGACTTGTGCTATGGGGATAGAAGGGACTTAGGACTTTCCACATTTCCAATCTCATCATGAACATATTATCATTTCATCAACATTAATAGATAGTCACAATCATAACCTCCACAAGCAAATAGCTTAACATAACACAAATCCCTATAAGAGTTTACATGTTGTCCAACAATGCCTCTAAGTCCTAGATTAGGATGGGGCCAAGACATGTTCTGGGCTTACCCTCAAAGTAAAGACATACGGGAAATATACTAATAGGTAGATGAAGGTGGCTTGTCCTTGTATGATAGGACCCATCACAAGTAACTCTCACAATCTAAGCTAATTGTCTAGAGGTGGATGAAGTCTTCGTTCCCTACATGGTTAGATCATGTATGCATAGCGTATACGTTAATACTTTTAAATGTACTAAGTATGCGAGCATGCAAAGCATATAAACTTATTAATCCTGCAATAAATGTTAGATGACAAGGGCACATATATAGAAAGAAGTATATAAGAAAGAATAATATATCAATATGTGATATCGTCTAAGCTACACCTCCTTTTTGAGGATAAAGTGGTCGTTATCAAGAAATAGAACCTAAAAAAGGTTAGGGTCGAACCCAAAGGAATACTTTAGACTTAGAAGAATTTAATTGATGCAATTTGAGCTATTAACCAACTTAATCTCCTCGAAGGGGGTTTTCGCAATAACAAGTAGAAAAGTAATCCTAACTAACACAAGAGTTTAACCAATATGAAGATAAACTAGGATATTGTGTTCCCTATGATTCCCTAACTTAGTATCATTGGATAACCTAATTCTTTCTAGTGTATAGCATGTATGACGATAAGTTAAGTTCACCAAACCCTTTGTCCTAAGTTAGAGGTGAATTGCACTACGTGGCTTGGTCCATCTCCATGGTGTGATATTACTAACCCTTACCTATTGTACCAGTACAACATCCCCTTGGCCCAGTTCTATTGATTAGACAAGAACATATCAATCGTATCCTATTAATTAATCACTTTTCCTATTTATTACTACCTTTATCTAGTCAGTAACAATCGGCGGGTTCTAATATTGGACACCACTAGAAAACATGCAAAATAAAGAGAGTTAATTAATACATGTATGCACACTTTCCAAGAATTATGAATTTTTTAGTTTTACCTTGTTAGTTCTTCATGGTTGGCACAATCCTACTTGTGGATTTTGCTACTCATGATTTGCGAAGATGCAAGACTTATGAATTTGAATAACATAATAGAGCCTTACACAATTGAAATAAGTACAAGTAAATCCAAGCTTCACTGAGAATCTCAAGATTGTAATTGGAAGATTAAATCAAAGCGTACAAGTGTTTCTCAAAACTCTCCAATGTTTTACTACTCTATCTCACTATTTTTGTGTTAACTATTCGAACTCTCTAAGAAAAATAATCTAAAAACATATTTATAATGTTTAATATACATATCATAAACAACATAGGATAACTGGGTCGGCATGCCTCACGACCTGTTTTACGAGCCGTGTTGTGTTTTGCTGTTTGTAATCAGGCTTCCGTAATTTATTGCTATAAATCTAGACTTGTGTTCTCTGATTCAGAAAGTCCTTCTCTGATCCTCAGGGAATGAGACTTGATCTACGACTCGTAAAATGTTTCACAACTCATCTGCATATTTGTAGAACAACCTTCAGAAATCTACCCTTTATTGGAATTGTACGCGAAACCCACTTCACGGCCCATAGAATGCTCTACGGCCCATAAAGGGTCTCATACATCCTCAAAATCAACAACTTCTGTATATTCTTCCTAAAATCAATTCCAACCCGAAAATCCTACTAACCAAACACAAAAACACATAAAACCCACTAACATCGTATTGAGAACGCACAAAATTCCAACTTTTAGGCATCAAAAGTGTTGTATTTTGATAGCACATTACACCCTCAACTTAAAATTGTTGCTTGTCCTCAAATGATGGACTCTATCTATATAAGCAATATAGTGAAACACAGACCTCCACCTAATGGCATACATCACATCAAACTTAAACACAAATACCCACACCAGTCTTCAAAACACAATCAAATTGCTATCAAGCAAAGCAATACAGACTAATGCATGCGACAACGAAACTATGACAAGTGAGATACTATGAATATGCCACAATCACTGGATAAGTCTAATGCGAACAATGTAATGCAAATGCCCTCATAGAAAGAGAAGCCCCACATCTTAATCTCGATGATGTTTTTGTGTATACTCTTGAGATAATGCAAATCACTCACTCTCACAAAAGATATTTATGTATGATGCCCAATACCATAAGCTTGTCCCTATACTTATGATGAAGACCTTTGATTACTTGGACTAGGATCACTTTAGGACTTTATGGGCTTATAACGTAGGGTCAGGGAGCTTTGGTATGATATTTTAGGAACATAGTATCTAAAGGCCCTCCTTGACACTGCGTTTTTCTACACTTTTGCCATACCGACACTGTTACTTTTACTCCATTCTATCTTTTTCTCCTATTTCAAACTTTTCTGGGTACTTTCTTTTCAAGTTGTGCTTTTACACTTCATTGTTTCTTGTTAGCTCATAACTAAGGCATCACTTATTTTTTTTGCACCCAGTATACGATTTTACTCTTTTTCCACGTATCACAAACTTACCCCATCAATTTTTGTTTTACTTTTACACCAGCCACCCTCAACTTAGGCTTTTAGCCTGAGTTGAGGTGCACATTATCCATCCTCAGAACAGAGCCACTTTTGGTAGCCATCCTCAACTTAGGTTTTTTGCCTCAGTCAAGGTGCATAATGTTCAGGGAAGGACCAGGGCTAACTTTAGGATCTTACAACTAATAAGGCTAGGTTATTTAAGTTTTTACAAAGAATGGGTACATGTCAGGCTCAAACATTAGGATCAAAGGATATTCTGCATATTTGATTGGTCATTTAGGCTAAGTGGACTTTTAAGAACGATGGCCAAAGATCCTTTCCTAATCCAAGTAATCTATAGTCTAAATTAGAGTAATAGGGCAAGTTCTAAATTAGCACACAACACATGAATTTAGCAAATTAAGCTCACACTCACATGACCCTGATCACATTATTAACAAAAGACTTTTAGATCATACTTTTTATATCAATTGGTCCTCACTTATCAGAACAAGCACTGTCAACACACTTAAATATACATGGTTGCTATCTAGTCTAACTACTCAAAATTTTGTATCTATCATTTTTTCCCAAAAACATAAAAACATGTATATGCCACAAATACTTCCTAAACATCCAAAACATGCCGCTTCAACAGAAAGTAAATATCCATTGGGAAAAGAACACAGGCAAGAAAACCCCTAAGATTCAAAAATTGGGGTAGTTATGGACCCAAGCTGCTCAGACTTCACTGAGGCCCATAACTACCTCTACACCCTATCGAAAAAGAGGTGCATTTTCCTCAATGCAGACAATCAAAGCAAAATAATTTATTGCGATCAAAAAGCATACCTGGGTGCCTAAGCGCTAGTGTGTGGCTGAGACTGACCACCCTCAACCTACCTGGTGGCCTCCTCAGTAGTAGCACTCTGTCTAGAGGGGCCAACACCCCTGACCTACTCGAGCTCACGAGCCTGTCGTCCCTCCGCCTCCTATCTTGATTGTCTTAAAATAAGCTCGAGCTCCTCCTCCTTTGTCAACCCTGCATGAAATCATATGGCATTTTGATTATCATCCGTGTGGGGCCTCTTCTCATGGGAAGACTATGTGATCCTCAAGAGCAAACAGGTCTACCACCGACACCAGGAGTGTGGTCTTTGGTAGTGTCATTGGTGCTACCAGTGCTGCTATCATGTCAGCCCGGAGTCGCTAGATCTTCATCTATATAGCCATCATATCTGCTAGCCATTGTGCTCAGGCTCTGTTGTACCCCCGTCTCAAATGCATTAATACGGGCATCCACGACGGATAGATTATCCTGAATAGTAGCAACCGTGTATGCCTGCATGCAGCCCTTTGACTATAAAATTGCCCGGCGGACCTAAGGCCTAATCTGCTGAACTAGCTGATTTAACTGTGATTCAGCATGCAATAATCTTTGCGCATGGCCTTTATAGATACTGTGGACACGTAAACCATGCCCGCGGGTGCAGTTTGTGATGAAGTGTACTGTGGTGCAGGAGTGGTAGTAGTGGGCCCCCTCTTCTCATCTGCCTTAATCTGTGGGGGCCTCTCTTCTATGTTAATGGTACTGGTGGTGGATGGAACCTCAGGTGGTGACAGAGGGTGAATATCTCTAGCATGGTTAGGCTGGTGCGGTGCTCATCAGAGTGCAACCGGGTTCTCCTCAGCCTTGATCAGGCTAGCATCCAAAGTACACTAGACCTCAATTAGTGTGTCTAGTTGGTGTAGACTCTCCACGCTCAACTCTAGACAGAGTCTGTAGATCAAACATGGAAAGGGGATAGAAGTGGACCTCTTTAGGGTCACCTCGTGGATCTGCTCGACTTTGAGGCGGGCTAAATCTATCTCATAGCCAACCAAGATGCTGGCAACTAGTACTGCAGGCTCTAGTGTCAAAGTGTTATCTGCAAGTATAAACCTTCCACAAAATTTTGGCAGGGAAACTGAGAGAATCCTTTACAATAGGTTCCGAGTTAGTGACTACCCATGCAAGTTCCAGACCCTACTCATTAAACAAATCGACCACTCATCTCATCAAGTCAGCTCTACGATCTGCATCTTTCATTAAGGTCCAGTCCCTTTTCTACCCTACTCTGTGGTCAAACTCTGCAGTGGATCTCGGGTTAGGGAACTCAAGCCTAAATAACATACGATGGATAGTGGTCTTTGAGATATCCACCTATTGTTCTCTCACTTTGGTCTGCATCAGTCTGGGTGAGCGACGGGTTTCTTCCTATTGGGAAAAGTGTGCTTGATGGTAGCTGAATATGACGCATAGAACATCCTCACCATAGTCGGGGAGTACCTCCTAAGCGATTTTGCTAGCCATTGGAGCCTATATCAGATCATAGTGTCCTAGAGAGTAGGGACACTGTCTAATATTTCTGGTATAACCAAGGGCTCTCCATAAATGGAGCGAGTTGTCTTGCTATGATCTGTAGTCTGCACGTCCTTTGTGTAGATATCCCATATCCTCGCAACACACCACCGACTAGTAAGAGCATCTGGTGGAGATGGTGATGCCAGTGATAAAGCAGAGGACTTTGTCTCTGACCTGTCATGGAGCCTGACTTTGAGTTGGACTCCTCTATGGATGGAGTCATCTGAATAGAGCTGCTCTAGTCTTGGTCTCCCTCGACATACTGGGGAGCATGAATAATAAGAGCCTGGGTCTGCCCAGCTTTAGCAGCAGCCCTCTTCTATGGTCTGTCAGCCTCTTGGTCAGGTTGAACGATGAGCTCTTCTAGTGATCCACTCGGTGTGGGGGTCTGCTCATCCCCCCAGGGCTCATATCTGAGCCTCTTCTATATGGCTTTGATTTCCTCATGTCTTGCTTTCGGGGATATGGTACTTGAAGCATATACATTTACACACCTTGGTTAGCCCCACAAACTAGAAAATGAAATGCAAAAAACATGTCAGACTTAGTTGCAGAAGGGTCTACGAAAGTACATCTACGGGCCATAGTGGAAACTACGAGCCGTAGAAGGCTTTCATGCTTCTATGAGTCGTAGATGATTCTAGTATCTGAAGTTATTGTAGGCATTAATCCACAAGACCTTTTTATGAGCCATAACATATACTAGACTCGTAGAAGGTCTCGTCTTATAGGTACTTAGAAACTTTAGGTTTCTGGAATCTTATATGAGGGGCAATTACGACTCGTGGAATGGTCCAAGGGTCATAGTAGTCACTTGTATACTATAAAACTCGGAACCCTGAGTTTCTAAATCCATCATATGGACCCTATACGACTTTGTCAACCTATTCTACCAACATCGAAGCAATATGCACATACCCACATGATTCATAACACCACAACCAATACCATAACATGATGATTAGCACATATACTCCATCGAAAATGTTTAAAAATGCTTTCCCAACCCTTCCAACCCCGTCTGAACAAAAACCAATAAGAACACGGACCCATGCCATCACACACTGAACATTAAATATATAATTAATTCACTTCAAATGGTGAGTGATTGCATGGGCGCCAAAACACATCATTCAAACATGGACAAAGGCAACCACACTAAATTCTGGTCCTAAACACATGTTTCAAGAACAGGCAACCATATTTTAATCAACAACCATAGAAATTTGCATACATGGTTTTGTGTCTAAATCAACCATACGTAACAAAAATATTCAACCTAACCATTCAATAATTGGTAAGTTATTTGTGTTTAAAAGTACCGAAAACTTAGCAAGTTGAGTGAGTAGATAGTAGAAATTAAAGGAGGTGAGGAGACACTGAGAACCCTAGGTTGCCAAAAAGTTCACCGAAAAGTGGTGGTAATTTTGCGGTTGGTGGTCAGAAAGATTAGGGGTGGGTTTTGGATGGGTAAATTTTGTAAATTAGGGGTCAAATAGGGTCAAAATATTTTGACCCCAATATTTATAGTTTAACTGGGTCAGTCAACAATTGATGGGCCTGGACTCTTCAAAACCCCGATTATAGGCCATAGAGTGTTTTATGGCCCATGAATTGTGGTTTCATAGAACATACAAAACATAGTTTTAAGGATTAGGTTTTCATAGACTAGTCTACAAGTCGCAGAATGAAGTACGACTGGTAGAGTTAGTTATGGAGAGCCCAACACTTAGTCAGAAATTTAGATAACTTACCGGAGGTCCACGAGCCTCATTCACGACCCGTAGTTGTCTCTACGGATCATAAAGTTAGCTCATTGGATTGGAGTGAACACTTTTTCTGCTCACTGGAGTTGTCTATAAGATGGTGTACGGGTCGTAGAGTGATTTACGACCCGTAGAACAAGTCATAGAGGCACTTCCTAATGCCTTTTTCAGCCATGAATGGCTAACCTAGTCATGTCCAACACATTTCTCATAGAACACATTGTTACCCTATATGCAACCAACCAATGTCCAAGATTACAATCAAAATACAAGAAAATAAACTACTAAAGTCGAAAAACTAAAAATAAAGCTACAACTACAACTATTACATCAAACACCTTGGGTTGCCTCCCATGTAGTGCCTGATTTGTTGTCGTGGCACGACTTGGACAACTTGGTTACTCAGACTTCACCAAGTGCCCAAACTTCATTCTTCCAATCATCTGGCCTCTACATAAAGTGACAAATATTGAAGATGACTTCTTCATTGATCAATCTAAACTTGAGTTGACCGGCTTCCATATCCACCAGTGCTTAAGTAGTAGCTAGGAATGGCCTACCCAAGATGATTAGGATGTCGAAGTTGACTTCACAATCTAGGATCATAAAGTTTGTGGGGAATATGAACTTTTAAACTTTAACAAACTTATCATATAGTATCCCCACAGGCTTCTTCACTCTGTGATCAACCATTAACAAGCCGGGTAGGGGCTCTTAAGCCTAGCTTCTTAAAGACCGTAAAGGGTATTAGATTAATGTTGGGACTGAGATCACACATTTCCCTTGCAAACTCTACATCTCTAATGGTGCAGGGTATGGTAAAAGTTCCAAAATCTTCTCATTTTTGAACCAACGTCCTCGTAGCAATTGCACTACAATGTTGAAGCTCTTGGGAGACCTTCTGACTCATGATGCACTTCTTCGTAACCAGGTCCTTCATGTATTTTTCATATGACATCTTCTGCAATGCCTTAATAAGAGAGATATTGATAGAGAGTTGTTTCAACATGGAGAGAAAGTGCTTGAACTTGCCTTTCTCCTCCCTCTTTTTAATTCTTTGAGGGAAGAAGTGAGGAGGCCTAGGAATGAGCTTCAATTGATGTGGCACGTTAGTAGCTTCACTCACCCAATACTTGGCACTATGTTAGACTTGCCAGGTTGATAAAGAATAGAGATATCATAGTCTTTCAGCAACTCCAACCATCTACATTGTCTCATGTTTAGATTAGGCTGAGAGAAAATATACTTAAGGCTTCGATGATCAGTGTAGATCTCACAATGCCCCCTTAAAGATAGTGCCACCACAACTTCAACACAAATACTACTGCAGCCAACTCAAGATCATGGGAAGGATAGTTTCTCTCATGAACCTTCATTTGTTGTGACCCCTTATGCATCAACAATCGACCCAAGCCTACACCAGAAGTGTCACAATAGACCACGAAAGGCACGCCCTCCTCAGGTAAGGCTAGGATAGGAGCTGATGTCAATATCTCTTTAAGCTTATGAAAGCTTACCTCACACTCACCGGTCTATGAAAATGTTACATCTTTTTTAGTAAGCCTGGTCATAGGGGCTGCGATAGAGGAGAATCCTTGAACAAAACGATGGTAATAGCTTTCTAGTCCAAGAAAACTATTAATTTCAGTTATTGAAGTGGATCTCACCCAATCACGAACTGCTTCAATCTATGTTGGGTCAATTATAATGCCATCCTTAGTCACCACATGACCTAAGAAAGCTACAAACTCAATCCAAAATTCGAATTTAGAGAACTTAGCATAAAGCTTCTCTTCACGCAACCTTTGGAGCATGGTTCGTAAGTGAGGATCGTGGTCTGCCTTACTCTTAGAGTATACTAGAATGTCATCGATGAACACACTCACAAATGAATCCAGTAAACCTGTACAGTACAGTGCCCCTATTTATAGGGGTGCTTACACAATTAAACAAAGCTTAACTAATCACTAATTGTACTTAAGCAAATTAACTGCAACATAACTAATATCTAACTATCTTTATTCTCAACACCCCTCTTCAAGCTAGGTAGTGTAAAAAGATTTAACACTCCTAGCTTGTGTAAGAGGTATGCATGTTGTGCCTTGTTTAAGGCCTTGGTAAACAAGTCAGCCTCTTGATCTTTGTATGTCACATGTTGTGTCTTGATTGTACAATCTTGAATTCTCTCCCTGATGAAGTGTAAATCTATTTCTATATGTTTGGTTCTCTCATGAAATATGGGGTTTGCAGCAATTTGAATTGCTGCTTTACTATCATTGAGTATCTTGACTGGTGTTTCAATGTTAATCTGCAGCTCTTTACAGATTCCTATCAGCCATAAAATTTCAGCAACAACTGCAGCCATACTTCTGTATTCTGCTTCTGCTGGACTTCTGGACACAGTGCTTTGTTTCTTTGATTTCCAAGATATCAAGGAGTTGCCTAGCTTCACCACATATCCTGTAATTGATCTTCTTGAATTAGGGCAGCCTGCCCAGTCTGCATCACAAAATGCCACTAACTAATTTATCTTCTCTGAACTTAAGAGGACTCCCAAACCTGGTTCATTCTTGATATACCTTACTATCCTGTATGCAGCTTGCATGTGTGACTTCTTTGGCCTTTGCATGAACTGGCTCGAATATGGACTGCATATGTGATGTCTGGCCTTGTCATTGTTAGATACAACAGCTTTCCAATTAACCTTTGATAAGGCCCTGCATCTTCTAACTCAGAATCAGTTTCCAGACTACTTGCATGTTCATCATATTCCGCTGTTGTTAGCTTTTGATTGTACTCCATTGGAGTTCCAACTGGTTTAGAACTTGATAGACCTAGCTCTTGGATTAATTCAAATGCAAATTTCCTTTGATTCATGAGGATCCCTTCTTTTGACCTAGCTATTTCAATGCCAAGGAAATACTTCATCTCTCCTAACTCCTTAATCTTGAATTTCTTCTGTAATGCTACTTTAGCTTCTTGAATCAGAGTATGGTCATTCCCTGTAATCAGCATATCATCAACATATACCAACATAATCACTATGATGCCTCCCCTTTATCTTGTGAACAGGGAATAATCAAAATGACTCTGTTTGAAACCTGAATTGGTCAGCACCTCAACAAGCTTCAAGTTCCATTGTCTTGAAGCTTGGTTGAGTCCATAAAGGGATTTGTGCAGTCTACACACTTGTTTATTCCCCCCTTGACTTCCAAATCCTAGTAGAGGAAGCATATATACCTCTTCTATCAAGTCACCATGAAGGAATGCATTGTAGATTTCCAGTTGATGAAGGCACCACTGTTCTGCTGCAGCCATGGCAAGGACTAGTCTAACAGTAACCATTTTCACCACAGGGGAGAAGGTTTGTTGATAGTCTAGACCTTCCCTTTGGTTGTAATCCTTTGCAACTAGTCTGGATTTGTATCTTTCAATAGTCCCATCAGCTTTATACTTCACCTTGAATACCCACTTGCAACCAATAGGGGTCTTCCCGGGGGAAGGTCAACCATGGACCAAGTGTTATTATCTTGCAAAGCTATGAGTTCCAGGTTCATAGCAGCCACCCAGGAGGGGTCTGTGAGGGCTTAATTATAGGATGGTAGTTCTTTTATGGTGCTATACAATTTTGACGGGTGGTAGCCCGAGGGGGTTCACGTAGAACCTAGCAAAGGGACGATCCCGGTATCCCGAGGGGGTGAAGAATCACCTAGACAGGGAAATTCTCGTTACGGCTGGTAGCCGAGGGGGTTCAAGAAGAACCTAGCAAAGGGACGATCCCAATACGGTTTACCACTGATCAGTTGGTCATTTTCATTACAGCTGTGCACAAATTTTACAGTACAGATTTTACAGTTAAGGTAAAGTAATATAAAGAACATAAAGTACATGATTCCCCAGTATAACTAAAGGTGGTCTCTTATGCTACATTAGTGTACAATTTCACTGGAGTTGTTATATCATATACAGTGTTCCCTGCATTAAATACTCAGTACATTATCTTGTACTGACGTCCCATATGGGGGACCTGCATTTCATGCTGCAGGTACAGGTGCTAGTATTGTTCGCCCAAATGTGCATGATTATGAAGTATGTTTGGCCTTTTGGCCTAAGTAGGTATGTAAGTAATTTGAAAGACTTATACCTCTTTTACAAGTATGTATATGTACATGTATTCCCGTGGGATGATGACTTAACACCGATGGGATTGGTGGCGGGGAGGGCTATCCCCAAGGGTCCTTACTCCTTTCTCTTGAATTACGTGCCTATCATAGGTTATGTTTATTCCCCTTTGTGGATGATGAATGTTATGAATCTACCTTTGGAAAATAGGTCACCTATTTATCCGTTATTGGGAAGCCGTTGAAGTTACATGTAATAGCTCTGTTGGGCTTAGGTCGATTAAGGTCCCATATCCCGTTACATACAAAGTATTTAGGCATTCATGCACCATGCATTTCATAATAGATTGATATATTATTCTTCTTGATATATGCTTCTTTCTTGTATATGTGCCCTTATCATCTAACATTGGATACAGGTTTAATAAGTTCATATGCATTGCATAACCGCGTATATAGAACATTCAAATGTACTAACCCATACTTTTGCCTACATGATCTAACCATGTAGGGCTCGAAGACTATATTCATCCACCGTAGGACGACTTTTCAAATTTGAGACTTTTTATGGAGAGTCCTATCTTCCAAGGACAAGACACCATCCATCTTCCTTATGATGCTTCTGTTTATGCTATTTAATTTGAGGGTGATCCCGTGACATGTCTTGGCCCCCGTCCTATCTTATGACTACAAGCATTATTGGAACATCTTGTCGGATTTTGTATAGATTTATGCTATGTGTTGTCATTCAGAGATCATGGTTATGGCTATCTATTGGATATGGTTATTATGATCAATTTATGATATGATGTATTTTTATGTTATGATGTAGAAATTTGGAAGCTCCTAAGTCCCATCTTTCCCCCATAGAATGAGTCATACTTAACCACCTGAGTCATACTTACATTCTCCTTAGTATTAATATGTTATTTGCTATGTGATTCCTTGTAAATCCCTATCCCTATGATATACCCATAGCGTGAGTCATAATTTCCTATCTCTTAGATCCATGTTTTTACTATGTTAATATATGCTTCGAAACTGATGATGTGAATGTGTATGAGGCTTTTTTTGGGACTCTCAAGTTCCTATTCACCATGTCACTCCTAGACCCTAGATCCGGGTCATGACAAACACATACTCTATTGCTACATGAACTATCCATGTAGGGACTGGAGACTATATTCATTTGCCTTTTGATGGTTAGCTCGGATTGTGAAAGTTGTTGTAGTGAGTTCTATCATCATCCATCCACTTATTATTATGTCTGTCTTATGTTTCATTTACTTTGAGGGTGAGCCCAGGACATGTCATGCCCTCATCCTATTCTATGAATTTGAGGCATTGTTGGACAACATGTAGACTCTTGTACGGATTTGTGTTATGACAGGTTACTTGTTTATGGAGATTATGATTATGGCTTTCTACTGTATGTTATTAATATGATGATATATTTGTGATGAGATATGGAAATGTGAAAGTTCCTAAGTTCCATTCTACAACCATAGCATGTGTCATACTTACCAGCCCTTAGTTCTTACGTGTTACACACTATGTGAATCCATGAAAATCCCTATCCCTATGACATCCCCATAGCGTGTTTATTACCTCATTATGCATTTCCGAAATGATGATGTAAATGTGGATACTATGAGTCTAGTTTGGGGATTGTCTTGTTCCCATTTGTTATGTCACTCCTAGACCTTACTAGGTCATGACAACAATTATTGAAGATTGGAATAGGAGAACATGAAGAACCCAAAGCACAATTTGTGGTTTGGTCTACAAACCATAAACAGGATGTTGGATTGTGTTCCAACAAAATATTAATAATGGGCATTTTTGTCCATTCCTTGTACCGTAGACACAAAACTACGTCATTTAAGGACTCTTTGGCCTCCCATATCAGACCCTAGATCCACTTTGTCACTTTATTCTCAAACTCTCTCAGTTTCTCTAAGGCATAGAAGCACTCAAGCAAGGTGACGGTTTTCATTCAAAAAGCTTCTTCACGAAACTTCTTTAAGCCTTTCCATAAGGTCACCCTAAGGTATGTGAGTTTGATTTCTGGGTACCTTTCACCCCCAAATTTCCTTTATAAATCCTTTTACCTTTTCTTTAAGTTCTTGAAAATCTTAAATTCCATGAGCATGTTGCTAATGACACTTTTACGATGTATTTACTTCTATTTTAATCTTAATAAGTATAGTGTGATGATATACAAAGAGCTTTTATAATTTTAAGTTGATAGATATGATTTCCTTAATTAGGGTTTTATCTTATGAAGTGTGGGCTGCCTAATGCTAGTTTTAAAATGTCATGTTTTGTCATGTTCATGTATTATTCTACTAAAGCAGGTAATTTCAAGTGATTGCATAGACTTAGTAAGTACATGATGAATTTTATTATGTTGATGACAAGGGCATAAAGAAAGCATTAAAGTTATTAATCTTGACAAAAACGTAAGCACATTGAAATTTCCCTTAAAAGATGCTTAAGATAGACCCCCAAGGGGCAAGGTCAATTATCACTTGGGCCATTTTCTAGTTTTGGAGATACTCCTATAAAACTGCTACTTATTATTCTTAGTTAGCTTGCATGACTATGTTATGTTCCTTAAAGTATTTCGTTGGACTGGCTTAACACTGAATGAGGCATTATGTTGTGGTTCGGTAAGGAATCCTAGAAATAACCCCTTGCCCCATTTACCATGTGCCACTATAGGAGACCTTGTAGGGTAGACTAGTAGATCCGCGTAAGCATTATATGTTGAAGAAAGATGCATGCTTAAGTTTACTGAGTTCCACTTGGCAAGTGGTCTCTCCATGCCAATACTTATCTTGGTGTAATGATTTCACGACCCAAACTTAGGGCCTAGACGTGACACGGTGAATGGGATATTCGGAGACAACCCAAACAAGCCTCTTAGCATATCATGTACACGTCCTTGGTTCCGAAAGCAAAATAAAACAATAACAAGAGTCAAATATCAAAAGGGAAGCGGGACTAAGGGAAGTCTTTCATAATCATATAAACATCAGGAGAGTCAAGCTCATAAGCATATAGAAAGATAGTATCCAGCAACACCTCTACTTAAGAATGGAGCGGGGGCCAAGACATTTCCTGCTCACCCTCATGATAATAAGTATCCAACCTAAAGAAGTCTCAACATACATGAATAACATAGATATTGTCCTCGGAGTTGAGAACTCACCAAAACTTTCTTCAAAGAACTGAACTAGCCATGATAATGAATGAATTTGAATAAGAATAGAAGAGTATGGGTCTTTTCAGGGGTTTAGGATAGGTTATAAAGTCACAAACGAACATTAGAAACCACCAAAAGTATGAGAAAGCCATCAATTAAATGAGCCTTTAAAAGGGTTTAGGTGCCCCGTGAAAGGGCATCATGGCGCGTGCATATGACCATGGACCGTACAAGGGTCTGTGGTTGGTTCTTCAAACTAAGGACACTTCCACTGATGGTTTATGGTCCATTCAAAGGTGCACTGATCGTACAACGATTTGTACAAATGATACAAGTTTGAGACGATAATTTTATACTTAGACCCATATATTAGGATGAGGGCTTCATGAAACACCTCACCACGGCTCATGGTGAGGACCATGAGACCCCGTTACAACTCATGGTGGGTTGCACAACTCGTGCAAGAGACCTTGGTGGCTGCCTTATCCAATAATTGGCTTGAAGGCTAGGGCTCCTACTAAGGGCCCCTTCCACGACCAGTGATAAGGACCACAGCTCGTGGGAGGTTCCCTAGAGGGCCACTAAGCCTCAAATACTTTCTTAAGCCATACAAAACTATACATAATCATAACCCATGGTCATACACCTTCGAGAATATTATTTTAGCATCAATAAAGTCTCACGAGATCTGAGTCCTTACATCATCTCCCCCTTGGGAACATTCATTATCAAATGAGATTAAGCTAGCTAGAAAGGCTTGACTTGAACATGAAATATTTTAACATAGGAACACAATCGATAAATCATTTCTTGAAAATCATAAAATCATTAAAACTCATGTAAAAAAATCCTTTAAATCATTTTCGTGCACATGCATGCATATCATGTCATGAAAATTAAGAGTTAATGAATTATGACCATTTAGAATAGGAAGAACCTAATACCTTAGGGTTGAGTAGAATGGAAAAGATAAGGATATCGCCTCATCATGTCTGTATCCTCCTCTCATGTAGCACTCTCCATATGTTGATTTCTCCAAAGCACTTTAACCGAAGCCACATCCTTGTTGCGAAGTCATTTTACTTGACTATCCAAACTTTCAAGCGAAACCTCTTCATAGGACAAGTTCTCTTCAACCTCAACACCTTTCAAGGGCACAATCGAACTAGGATCACCAACCAACGTCCTCAACATAGAGACATGGAAAATCGGGTGAATTGAACTCAGCTCCAAAGGTAAGTCCAATCTATAGGCCACCTTGCCAATCTATTCAGCTATATCATAAGGGCCTACATACCGAGGACTTATCTTGCCCTTCTTATTGAAATGCATTACACCCTTCATAGGAGAAACCTTCAGATATACCCAATCACTATATGGAATTCAAGATCTCTCTTTCCAACATCTGAATAAGACTTATGGCATCTTTGAGCTATCTTCAGTCTTTCCTAATTAACTTCACCTTTTCCATTCTCCAACACCAAATCCACGCAAAGCAATGCCATCTCTTCCAACTTAAACCATCTCACCAGGGATATAGAGCCTCAAATGATGCCATACCAATGCTAGTATGAAACTATTATTGTAGGAAAACTTGATAAGTGGTAGATGATCATCCCAATTACCCTTGAATTCCAACACGCAAGCCCTCAACATCTCTTCCAAAGTTTGAATTGTTCTTTGACATGTCCGTCGGTTTAATGATGGAAAGCGATACTTAACTTCACCTTAGTGCCAAGCCCTTTTTGAAATAATTTCCAAAAGTAAGAAGTAAATTAGGTACCACAATCTAATATGATAGACATAGGCACACCATTCAACCTTACCAACTCTCGGATGTACAACCTTGTATAATCTTCAGGATTGAAAGTAGTCTTGACAGTAATGAGCCAATTTAGTCATCCTATCAACGATGACCCAAATAATCAAATTGCCTTCGGGTTTGGGGAAACCAACCACAAAATGCATTTTCACATCTTCTTACTTCCAAGTAGGACTCTCAATATCTTGGGCCAAACCACCAGGTCTTTGATGTTCTACCTTCACTTGTTGACAATTAGGACAATCAAATATAAACTTGGCTATGTCTTTTTTCATACCATGCTATCGATACACTTCCCTCAAATCTCGATACATCTTGGTGGATCTGGATGTATGGAATAATTAGAGTTATGAGACTTACTGATGGTTAAAGGCCATCAACATCCAAAACACAACCAATCTTGATACCGAAGTACACCATCTCTCACTCGAGAGAAACCTCTACCTTTTCTTCCGCAACCAACTTCTTCAGCTTAATCAAAGACGAGTCTAAATCTTGTTTTACCTTGACATCAACGACCACAGAAGACTCAGCCCCATTCTGAACATGAATACCACCATCATTAGAGTCAACCAATCAAATACCTAATCTAGCCAAATGGCAAACATTGCTTACCAATTATTTCTTTCCTTCATCAACATGGGCCACACTTCCCATAGATAGCCTACTAAGAGCATTGGCTACAACATTTGCTTTGCCGGGAAATATTACTCATGTCGTAATATTTAAGAAGTTCCAACCACCTTCTTTGCCTCAAATTAAGATCCTCTTGGGTGAAAACATATTGCAAACTCTTATGATCGGTGAACACATCAATATGAACCCAATATAGATAATGTGTCCAAATTTCCAAAGCAAATACCACAACCGCTAAATCAAGATCGTGAATCAGATAAATTTTTTCATGCACCTTCAATTGCCTTGATGCAGAAGCTATCACCTTACCATATTGAATGAGAACACAACCCAACTCAATTCGAGAAACATCACAATACACCACAAACTCATCTAATCCATCTAGTAAAGTCAATACAGGAGTCGATGTACGTAGTCTGAAAAATCTTCTAACACTCATCTGACCATATAAACTTGGCCTTCTTTTGAGTCAACTTAGTTAATGGAGATCCAACAGATGGGAAACCTTCAACAAAACCTCCTATAATAACTAACCATTCTAAGAAAGCTTTGAATATAAGGAGTCAATGGTATAGGCTAATTCTTCACAGCCTCAGTCTTCTTTAGGTCCACTTTAATGCTATCAACGGATACCACATGCCAAGGAAAAGCTACTTCACCCAACCAAAACTCATATTTACTAAACTTTGCCTACAACTGTCTTTCCCTCAAGGTCTGAAGAACCAACCTCAAATGGTCCATATGCTCCTGCTCACTTCGGGAGTAAATAAGAATATCATTGATGAAGACAACCACAATACTATCAGGAAATGGCTTAAAAACCCAATTCATAAGATCCATAAACATAGCTGAAGAATTAGTCAAACCAAATGACTTCACCACAAATTCAAAATGCCAATATCTAGTTTAGAAAGCTATTTTGGGGATATCACACTCTCTGACTCTCAATTAACGAAAATTGAAATGGAGGTCAATCTTTGAGAAATTTGTAGCTCCTTGAAGTGGGAAAAGGCATAAATTCCCCCCGAAGTTGTCCATGTTTGTTGCTGGTTGTCACAATTTGCCAACAAGTGAAAGCCGAACATCAAATGTCGGGTGACCTAGCCCAAGACATAGAAATTCCTACTTGGAAGTGGGAAGAGATTTTGTGATTGGTTTGCCTAAGACTAGGAAACACTTTGATTCTATTTGTGTTATTGTGGATAGGATCACAAAGTCGGCTCACGCTTTCCCAGTAAACCAACTTATGGTGCCAAAGATTATGCCAAGCTAGATATTCATGAGTTTGTTCGATTGCATAGGGTTCCATTATCTATCATTTCGAATCATGGTGCTCAATTCACTTTTCATTTTCAGAGGTCCTTCCAAAGGGGTCTTGGTACCAAAGTCAAGCTTAGCACAACATTTCATCCTCAAACGGATTGCCAAGCCCAAAAGACTATCTAAACTCTTGAGGATATGCTTAGAGGTTGTGTTTTGGAGTTCAAGGTAGTTAGGATGGACATCTTCCACTTATTGAGTATGCTTACAACAATAACTGCCACTCAAGCATTGGCATGGCTCCTTTTGAAGCTTTATATGGTAGCCGTTATAGATCCCTAGTTAGGGGGTTCGATATGTGGGAGATGGCTTTGTTAGGCCACCAATTTGGTTATGGAGCTTTGGAGAAGGTGAGGTTGATAAGGGAGAGATTGAAGATGGGTTAAAGTAGGTAAAAGTCCTACTCCAATGTGAGGAGAACAGATGTTGAGTTTAATGTTGGTGATTGGGTTTACCTGAAGGTCTCACCTATGAAGGGTGTGGCCCGATTTGGCAAGAAAGGGAAATTGATCCAAAGGTTTGTACGACACCATAGGATTTTGAGGAGAGTTTTTAATGTTGCCTACGAATTGGAGTTGCCTATAGATATGAACATGGTTCATCCGATTTTCCATGTGTCTATGTTTAGGAAGTGTATAGGTGACCCAAGTGCTACAGTGCACTCAGAGGTTGTGGGTTGTGGAAGATAATTTGACCTATGAGGAGGTCCCGGTGGAGATATTCGACATTCAAGATCAGAGGAGGACTATGTAGGTCACTTATGACAGGTGTTATAGACTCTTCGTGATAGATAGTTGTATGCCAAATTTTCTAAATGTGAATTTGGTTAAGATCAGTAGCATTCCTGGGTCACATTGTGTCGGATGAGGGAACAAGGGTTGATTCACAAAAGATAGAAGCTGTGAAAGATTGGTTAAGACCAACAACACCCACGGAAGTTCGGAGCTTCCTAGGCTTAGCAGGTTATTACAGGAGGTTTGTTTAAGGGTTTTCCTCTATTTCTGCACCTCTGACAAAGCTGACACATAAGGCAACCAAGTTCCAATGGAATGATGCATGTGAATGGAGCTTCCAGGAGCTGAAAAATAATCTAACTTCTTCACATGTGCTAGTACTTCCAGAGGGAACTGAGGGGTATGCAGTATATTGCGATGCTTCAGGAGTTGGCTTAGGGTGTGTATTGACATAGAATGGTAGGGTAACTGCCTACGCATCCAGACAGCTACAACCACATGAGAAAAACTACCCAACACATGATCTTGAGCTGGCAGTTGTTGTGTTTGCTCTAAAAATATGGTGCCACTATTTGTATGGGGTCTATGTTGACATATATACTGATCATAAGAGCCTGCAGTACATCTTTAAGCAGAAAGACCTAAACTTAAGACAGCGGAGATGGTTAGAGCTAATAAAGGATTATGACATTGATATACTATACCATCCGAGGAAGGCAAATGTGGTAGCTGAAGCTCTGAGTCGTAAGGCAATCATGAATACTGGTGATCCAGCTGTGATAAATCAAGGAATAGCTAAGGATCTACGTCAGTTAGCCAGTTTGGAAGTTTGCCTTCTTGAAACCCCAAGGAAGGGGTTATGGTGCGGGATGCTACGGAATCTTCATTGGTAATGGAGGTGAAAGAAAAATAGTTTGAGGATCCTATTCTACAACAGCTTAAGGAAAAGGTGAGTCAGGGTACGATAAAGGGCTTTAATCTTACACAAAATGGAGTACTATATTGTTAGAATAGATTTTGTGTTACGGATGTTAATGACTTAAGGAGGAAGATAATGGAGGAAGCCCATCATTCCCGATATTCCATCCATCCAGGATCAACTAAGATTACCATGACCTGAAGGGGATGTTTTGGTGGGGAGGCATGAAGAAGGACCTTGCAGAATTTGTGGCTCAATGTCTAAATTGCCAATAGGTGAAAGTAGAACACCAAAAGCCAGGAGGGTATATGCAATGTATAGAACTTCCAATGTGGAAGTGGGATATGATCAATATGGATTTTGTTATAGGTTTGCCTTGCTCATCTCAAAAGTTCGACTCCATATGGGTAATTGTTGACAGACTCACAAAGTCAGCACACTTCTTGCCAGTCAGGAGTGATTATACAGCTGAAGAGTATGCTAAGCTATACCTCAAAGAGATAGACAGGCTACATAGAGTTCTAATCTCCATTACATCTGATCAAGGAGCTCAATTTACTACAAAATTTTGGAAGTCCTTCCAAAGGAGTTTAGGGACACAAGTAAATCTGAGTACAACCTTCCACCCTCAAACAGATGGTCAAGCAGAACGTACCATTCAGACACTTGAAGATATGTTGCAAGCTTGTGCATTGGACTTTAAAGGTAGTTGGGTGGACCATTTGCCACTTATTGAGTTTGCCTATAATAATAGCTACCACGCGAGTATCAAGATGGCACCTTATAAGGATTTGTATGGAAGGAAATGTAGGTCCCCAATTGGATGGTTTAAAGTGGGTGAAACAACCTTACTCGGGCCAGATCTAGTACACCAAGCCATGGAAAAAGTTAAGGTGATACAGCAGCGACTAGAAACAGCCCAAAGTCAGCACAAATCATATGCGGATGCCAGGAGAAGAGGGTTGGAATTTTTAGTAGGTGATTGGGTATTTAAAGGTGTCTCTAATGAAAGGGGTTATGAGATTTGGTAAGAAGGGAAAATTGAGTCCACGTTACATAGGGCCATATCAAATTATTAAGAAAGTTGGGCAGGTTGCATATGAACTAGAGCTACCCCAAGAGCTTTCAATGGTTCATCCGGTTTTTCA
>JAPFFP010000094.1:4328023-4338217 GCA_026153255.1 Solanum medicagineum | reverse complement strand
CAGTTAGTCCATTTTACAGAGGAAACTCTGGCAAAATTTTTGTAAAATTATTAATGTAAATACGTGTGTTTGTATCGATAATAGTGCCTAATCGGCACTAGTCACGGCCCCGGGGTCGGGCCGTGACAATTACCTTTCTTCATAGTCAATTTTTTCAGTGCGACAACGAGTACATCGAGCAATATTATCTTTAAATTCAACTTTCTTATAGCATTTGATGCATGATGCATACCATGAGTCATCTTTATTTATTATATTTTTAATTGTTGCATTAAACTTGCAATATGTAATCTACATATATATATAAATGTGTTAGGATTGATACATTTATAAAAAGAAGATATTATTATTGAAATAGTTAAAAAAAAAAACTCTTTATTAGTGAACGAACCATGAGAGATATCCTCAATTTTCTCTTATTTAGCTTGTTTTATTAGTAAACTTGGGAGTAGAGTAATATTTATGTTGTGCCCCATGATGTCAAACCTGCATATTAGAAAGCATAATAAGTATATTTTAATGTTATTTATTACTTTGAATATTTAGTAAAATACAGTTCAATATTACCATTTTTTGAGAGCTATTGCATTCTCAATAGTGGGATTTATCCACATACTATTGATAGATGTGAAAGTTATTTCAAAAATACATTTATAAAAATAAAAGAAGTTAGTGCATTAAAAAGCCATAAAATTTTATTATAAACACAACAATTAATACAGTACCTTGATATTGTGTGGTTCTAACATAACAAAATGCTATTACATGTCTTTCAATATTCAACTTTTGCAGAAATTCGGTATCTATTTCTAATGATTCACCCCACAAAGTTATTGTTTTCCGGTCACATCTGAATTTGACAACTAAATACATAAGTATAAATTTTGAAATTTATTGTAGAACATTTTTTTAAAGCTAAGATTATTTGCAATTTTCATAATAATTTTTTAAAAAATAAATTTAACTTACTTCACGTTCATAAGTACGATCTCACTTCATTTTGTTTTTTCTCCAATAAGCATCTTTGAACTTTCAAATAATCCAAGTATATCTAGAAAGAAGATTATGAAAAAATTGTTAATTAAGTAAGAGGAACATATTATTTTTATATTAAATATATAGTTGATAAAATCTGAAAGACTTACCCAAGTATTTCCCCTCGATACATAATATTGTATCTTCAAACGAGACAAAATTGTTTGAAGAAGAGGTAGTAGAAAACTGACCGTGCAGTCCTAAACTATAGTGTTATCCATGAATCCAATCTCAATCTCTTTGTTTATCGATAGAAAATTTGGATTAGAACATTTAATGCGTCCATTTATGATGTAATAAACTTTGCTTTGTTGCAATTTTCTGTTCTACTTTATAACATGATCATTAAAAAATATATCATTAACTTTTGTGCCCTGTTAAAAAAAATTAAACGTTAACTGCTAACATATATATGTAATGTTAAAATATAAAAAAATATAGGAAAAAACTATTATCTTTTCGTCAACAAACGTTAAAGTCTTTGGAGTGCCTTCTTTGGTGTCTTTTTTATATTGTTTTATTGATTCATTGTCAATAAGTAAGACTTTTATTATCCAGTAAGAATCATACTTTTTTAAAGGTATTATTACAACTTCATTAATCAAGTCCTTCTCAGAATCAATTACAAGATTGTCTAAAATAAATTGTTCGAAAATAATAATAATAAGAACAATATATGAATTTATAACATAAAAAAAATCATAAGATGAAGAAGTATTATTTTATTTGAGATATTACTTTATGTGAATAGATGAAACTTGTGAATAGATGGAAATATTAGAAACAAAATAATAGAAATTTTTAAATAACAAAAATTTATTAGACAAAGAGCTCGTTTGGCTTAGCTGAAAAAAATAGCTTTGAAAAAGTACTTTAGAAGTACTTTTTAAAGTGCTAAAATTTATTTGAAAAATAAACAATATATGTTTGGATATAAGTGTTGTAGCTGAAAAAAAGTTGTTGATGTGTTTGGCACATAAGTGATGTTAAACACCTTTTTAATTGAAAATATCTGAAATACCCTTCAAGCTGTTAATATTATAAAAACCAATTACTTTAAGATTTTTCTGTCTATAAAAATAAAATAAAGTAAAATAAATTTATATTTTAGTTCAATATCAATATAAGCTTATTATTTAAGTAAATTTTACATACACAATTTAAGATGAAATTTTTTCAGTACCCAATTCTTTAAACAAGAAGAAAAGTTAGACTAGTAACAATTTTGCAATAAAAACTAACGAAAAAATAAAATAAATAGTGAAACTTATATTAATGGCAGCGGAGGAAGGGAATCCAAGCTTTGTAAAGAGAGACCGCGGTGAGAAGAGTGTTGTGTTGTGGTTTGAATTGAAATAATGAGAAGAGAGCTCAACTATACCCATGAGTAGTGTGCTGATCAATCCCATGTTTGCAAAAGCATTAGACCTTCGTGCCTGGTAAACTATCGAACATTGTTATCTGCTTGCCATTCATCTTTTACTTTAACCAATTCACATGTGAACTTCGCTATCCTTCTTATGTATCACACTTAACTTACAACATCCAATATGCAGTCGTGAAGTCATAAAGGCTGAAAAGAAAGATATTACCCAGACACCAAGTAAGCTAATGAAAAGAGCCACAAAAATGACGTTACCTAATCCCCTTGATGGCAAGTTCAGCGATACACAGGTACTTTCTTACAGACACTTGACGTGCTGCCAAATTCCATTGCCTTTTTCCTAAATTACTTCAAATATTGGTTCTTTAAGATGTCCAGGAATGTTTATACAAGTTCAAAGCGAAAATCACAGCCATACTCAATAAGGATGAACCATGGTACTTCCTGCAAGAAGTGCCACAAGAAAGTGGATGTTGTACAAGATGCATCCTCTTATGTACACTGCAACCTTGAAAATGTCGATTATGAAATGAGGTTTGCCTTGCCAACAAACACCATCATACCCTTTCTGATAAGCATAGCATATATATTAACTATAAAGACTAAATTTACTTCCTATTTTATAAAGATACCTCTTATGCCTTCACATTAGCACTGGAATACAACACGCTCGTGTTATACTATTTGATGCAGCTGAAAGTTTACTTGGTTCCTAGAGTATATCACTGCAACTTCGACAAAGGTATGCCCTATACTTACAACAACCGACACTATAGTTTAAGTACAGATCAGCGAAAAAAATTGCAGGCCTAACTTGCCAACACCTATTAACTCTAATGTATTCCATATTTGTTATTTATTAAAGAAGGAAGAATTTCCACTGTACCGCAGATTGGTGTTGAGTAACAACAAGCAATTCAACTTTCTTGTCCGTGCTAATCCGACTAATACAAACCCAAGAAGGAGTCTAATTGTTCAGGAAGTCCAAGCTATTGAGATGCTTCCTCCCAAAAATTACTAGATGGCCAACAATCCCAAAAGCAGAAAGGAAAGACAGGGAAGCAATGCATTACACAAGGAATACAGGCCATCAAAGATGAAGCGACACCTTTAGTGGAAGACGTACAATCCCTTCGGCCGCGAAGGGAGAGGGCCGACAAAACAAATGAGGAATATCTGCAACTCCAAACTAAGAAAATAAAAGCCGAGGCACTTAGTGGCTTTCATGACTTTGTATTTAAGCATTGCGTTGTGCCTCCAGCTTAACAACCACCTGGAGATTAGTTCCTTGCATCTTCTTTATTTTGACTCCTATTTATGCATTAACTTACTAAGCCTAAATTTAAAAGGTAAGAAAATCCTAAACATACATCTTTTGTTACACTATCAACTTAAATTTAGACTAAGCAAAATGATACAAACTATGGAGCTTTTTTTCGTATCATTAAGCTTAAGTTTGTCCAGTTTGGAGTTGTATGACAATTTTAAAATGGGATAGGAAAGTAAAAATGGAACTCAACTCTCAGATTTCAGAGTTAAGGGGAAAAAAGGGAACATCATTCGGTGGAATAATGCTTGGTATAGCCAGCGTATCTTTAGCATATGCTATTTAACTCAACAAATAATCTTAACGCAACTTCAATTATGCAATAATAAACAATGAAGACCAAAAATTTAATCTTAGGAACAATAGCATTTCACTGGGTCATGACTCATTGCAGAAGACAGGACCCAAATCAACTAAAACCAAACCGTTTAAACCCAATCAAATGCGGCTTTGGTTGGGTGAGATCGCGCATGCTATATGCACCCAATATGACCTGTCATCACATTAGACTTTATCTAGGAAAAGTCTATCAATGAAAAGCTAAATAACACAACACAAATTTTCAAAACAATTTAAATTTATATTCCATGTCAATATTTAACCAATTAAAAAAAGTACCAATACAACACCCAACAAAACAAAAAGGGGCCAGTAAAACAGACATCGGCGTGACTTCAGCTAAGGTGTGCCCTATACTTACTACTCCCGATGCTATAGTTTAACAAAGTAAAGTGCCACGGTAAAAAATTACATGCTTAACTTACCGACAAGCATTAACTTTAATTATACTCTACTTTTATTTAGTACACAAGTAACGATGTCCACAGTACCACACATTTGTGTTGAATAAAGACAAGCAACTCAACTTTCTTGTCTGCATCAATTCCAATAATAAGAACCCATAAAAGGAGTCTAATTGTTTAGGAAAATCAAGCTATTGAAGATGATACCCCCAAAAAATAACAACAGGCCTTATTTATTTTAACTCCTAGTTCTCTATTGTAAGTATGTATATATGGTATTACTTAAGTTACTATGAATATATTTGTTACGACCTAAGCCTAGGGCGTAGACGTGACACGGCACATGAAAATCTGAAGGGACCCCAAGCAAGTCTCTTAATATATCATTACACATCCTTGGTCGCGGAAGTAGTAAAATATCAATAAAAGATTAGAAACAAGGGTAAAGGGACTAAGGGGAAACCTCCATATCATAAAAAACAAGAGTCAATAGAGTCAAGACTCATAGCATAGATACATAACATGCCCAACATCACCTCTATTACATAGATTAGAGCGGGGGCCAAGACAACCAACTGGGCTCACCCTCATAGTCAATACATAGTCAAAGAGAGATAGTCTTAATACATATCAAGAGATTATAAGTAACATCCCTGGAATGGAGGACTCACCAACAAGCTTGTAAGACAATCATACTAGCCACGTGGAGGAGGAGGATGATCAAGTGATGTTTCAGTTCCTACATGGTGACATCATGTAGGCATAGAGTACGCTTTAGTACGTTTGAATGTACTAAGTATGTAGGATGCAATGAAACAATATGTAAGCATCATAATTGAAATGCAAAATTATGCAATAGATGAGCATATAGCAATGTGACATGAATGGAAATACTTGAAGTAAATCATACTTTCATAGAACATAACACATGTGTAGGGAGTGACCATTCTTAGCGCTATCCAAGGCCTACCACCTCCTTGGAGAGGCGCATGAGGTACAAACCCCTTCATGAGGTTGATGGAGTACAAACCCCCCAATGGGTTGATGGGTACAAACTCCTAACATGGTTGATGGAGTACAGACCCCCCAACAAAGTTGATGGAGTACAAATCCCCCAACAAGGTTGATGGGTACCAACCACCAACATGGTTACCCGGGCCTACCACCCCTTGAGCTAGGCGATCGAGGTACAAATCCCTCAACAAGAGGGCCTACAATCCCCCGAGCTAGGCTTGGTCATCCCTAACACTATAGAGATAATATCATATATATATATATATATATATGTATGTATATGCCTCCCATCATCATGTAGTTATTTTAGCCTTACATTTCTCTAATCATCACATAATCATAATATTCACACATTCCTTTCATCATCATATACATACATCACTTTCACCATCATTTTATCATCATTTAGTCATTGAACTCATAAGACATGCATTGAACCTTGAATTCCTCAAGAAACCATAACCGTACATTTTATCAAACACTTAGAGGGTGTGTAGTACTAGTGTAAAACCATGCAACTCAAGAGTGAAATCATACTAAAAAGTTCAATGTATAACCTTCAATAGATACTTGGTAACCCCCTCAAGCAATATACATCAAAACCCTTCATCAAATCTTACAATAGATCTTGGTTTCATAGCTCAAAACATAGCAAAACAGTCACAATTTCATAAACCCCAACATAGTGTGCAGTAATTTTCATAAAAAATAAGACCCATGAGTAAATCATCTTTAAATCATGTTAGTTTAAGAAAAAGGAAACTTGGGTATCGTGCATGAAAGGAACCCATGAAAGAAACCCACATACCTTAGCTTTGGAGATGAACTTGATGAAGATTGGGGATGGAAACTTGAAGCTTGAGTGCAATCCTTAAGATCTACAAAAGGGTTTTGAGAGTTGAGTTTTGGAGTAAAATATTTGGTTAAATATTTGAATGAGTATTGTGGAATTTTTAGAATAATATGAGGGTGAAAATGGCTAAGTATAGGTACTTTCATGTTTGGGAACACTTAGGCCCAAGACTTAAAAGTTTTGGACTGAAGTCAAAAATCTGCACCAGTTTGAACATTGGTGCGCATCGCGGAAGGTATGCATAAACCCCACTGGAAATTCCATTTTTGGAAAATTAAAATTGCTAATCGTTTTCTCTTAAATCGGGGTTAGACCCATTTTCCACTCAAAATAAACCCTAAACAAGAATATGAAGTCGGATTTTTGTTATCACACACGAATTTTGAGATATATGGAAATTACAATTTCAGTCACTTTCGAAGCACATTTTCGGGCACTTTTTGTGGTCGTTTGAACATCTCTCCATTGGGAACATTCGTCCCCAAATGTCAAAGAAGCATATATGAGAGACACAAATATGACAATTTCAGCCCACATAAGGATGAAATAATGCACTTAAACATCATTTCAAAAATCTCATCATAAGTGTAAAATCATCATGAACTTGTCAATTTAAACATGAACATATGCAATGACATGGGGCTGAACTTAAGACTTGAGATCATGTAAAGGACTTAGATCAATACCTTAGGCTTGAGTGGAGTGGAAAAGTTAAGGATATCACTTTAGCATGTACACTTCGGCCTCCCAAGTAGCACTTTCAACTTGTTGATTCCTCTAGAGGACCTTAACGGAAGTCACCTCTTTGTTTCTCAACCTCTTCACTTGTCTATCCAAGATCTGAACTGGAACCTCTTCATAGGTCAAATTGTCTTCAATAACACCCACAACATCAAGGGGCACAATGGCATTAGGATCACCCACACATTTCCTCAACATGGATACATGAAAGACCGGATGAACCAAATCCATTTCACTAGGCAATTCCAACTCATAAACTACCTTGACAACCCTTCTCACTACCCTATAAGGACCCACATATCTTGGTCTCAACTTGCCCTTCTTACCACAAGGAACCACACCCTTCATGGGTGACACCTTCAAATAAATGCAATCACCATCTTTGAATTCAAGATCCCTTCTCCTCACGTCAACATAGGACTTTTGGTGACTTTGGGCCATTTTCAACTTTTCTCTAATCATCCTAACCTTCTCAAGAGCCTCCATAACTAGATCTGGTCCCAAAAAAGCTACCTCACCAACCTCAAACCAACCAATCGGTGATCTATAATGTCTCCCAAAGAGAGCCTCAAAAGGAGTCATACCAATGCTAGAATGATAACTATTATTGTAGGCAAACTCAATCAATGGAAGGTGATCATCCCAACTACCCTTGAGCTCCAATACATAAGCCCTAGGCATATCCTCAAGGGTTTGGATGGTCCTTTCCGCTTGGCCATCCGTTTGAGGGTGGAAGGCCGTACTAAGATTGAACTTTGTACCAAGACCCCTTTGGAAGGACCTCCAAAAGTGTGAAGTAAATTGAGCACCACGATCTAATAGGATGGACAAAGGAACCCCATGCAACCCTACCAAGTCATGAATGTATAACCTTGCATAATCTTCAGCCCCATATGTGGTCTTAACCAGTAGAAAGTGAGCCAATATTGGCATCCTATCAACCACAACCCAAATGGAATCAAACTCTTTTCTTATTTTTGGCAACCCAACCACAAAATCCATATTAATCTCTTCCACCTACAAGTAGGAACCCTTATGCCTTGGGTTAGGCCACCAGGACTTTGATGTTTGGCTTTGACTTGTTGACAACTATGACAACCGGAAACGAATTTGGCAATGTCGCTTTTTATGCCTCCCCACCAATACAAATTACTTAAATCTCTATAAATTTTGGTGGAACCGGGGTGGATTGAATAAGAAGAATTATGGGCCTCATCAAGGATTTTCTCCCTCAAACCATCAACACAAGGCACACACAACCTCCCTTGGTACCTAAGGGCACCATCTCCCCCTTGGGACAAAACACCTTGCCCTCTTTCACCAAGGCCTTCAATTCTAACAAGGAGGAATCAAGATCTTGTTTTGCTATCACCTCGTTAACCAAGGAAGACTTAGAATAATCAATAACAACCATACCCCCATTACCAACCTGTTCCAATCTAACTCCTAATCTAGCCAATCGATGCACCTCCCTAGCTATCTCCTTATCACCACCATCAACATGAGCTAGACTACCCATAGACACCCTACTCAAGGCATCTGCCACCACATTTGCCTTACGAGGATGGTAATACACACTCATATCATAATCCTTATGAAGTTCTAGCCACCTTCTTTGTCTCAAGTTGAGATCTTTTTGAGTAAAAACATATTGGAGACTCTTATGATCGGTGAACATATCAACATGCACCCTATACAAATAATGTTGCCAAATTTTCAAAGAAAATACTACAACGGCCAATTCAAGATCGTGATTAGGGTAGTTCTTTTCATGCACTTTGAGTTACCTAGAAGCATAGGCTATCACCTTACCATTTTGCATTAGCACACAACCCAAACCAACTCTAGAAGCATCACAATACACCACAAATCCCTCAAGCCCATCCAGTAGTGAGAATATAGGAGTGGACACAAGCTTATCATTCAAGGTTTGGAAGCTCCTCTCATATTCATCGGTCCACACAAACTTAGCCTTCTTTTGAATCAATTTTCTCATAGGGGAAGCAGTAGAAGAGAACCCATTCACAAACCTCCGATAATAGCCCTCTAAGCCTAAGAAGCTCCAAATTTTCGATGGGGTCAATGGTCTAGGTCAATTTCTAATCACATCGATGTTCTTGGGATGCACCTTAATACCATCCCCCGACACCACATGTCCTAGGAAGGCAACCTCCGTCAACCAAAATTCACACTTCTCATACTTATCATATAGCTTCTCTTCCCTCAATCTTTGCAACACAACCCTCAAATGACCCATATGCTCCTTGTCACTACGAGAATATATCAAAATATCATCAATGAAGACCACGACAAAGGAATCAAGGTAGGGTTTAAAGACCCTATTCATTAGATCCATGAAGATGGACGGTGCATTGGTCAACCCAAAGGACATCACCGCAAATTCATAATGCCCATACCTAGTTCGGAAGGCCGTCTTGGGAATATCACACTCCCTAACCTTCACTTGATGATACCCGGACCGAAGATCAATCTTAGGAAATTGGCTAGCCCCTTGCAATTGGCCAAAAAAATCATCAATTCTTGGAAGAAGAAACCTATTCTTGATGGTGACCCGATTAAGTTGCCGGTAGTCAATACACATTCTGAGAGACCCATCCTTCTTCTTCACAAATAATAGTGGTGTACCCTAAGGGGATTGGCTAGGCCTAATAGAACCCTTCTCCAACAAGTCCCTCAACTCCTTTAACTCCGTCGGGGCCATACGGTAAAGGGGAATGGAAATAGGTTGAGTATCAGGGAGGAGGTCTGTACCAAAATCTATTTTCCTTTCGGGAGGAACATCGGGAAGGTCATTTGGAAAGACATTAAGAAACTCATTTACAACCAGATTCGACTCTATGGGAAGGACCTTGACTCCAACCTAACTCTCACAAGATGGTAAATATAGCCCTTAGAGATCAACTTACGGGCTTTAATGCAAGAGATGAATCTACCCTTGACTACCACATTTTGACTCTCCCACTCAAGGATGGGTTCATTTGGGAATTGGAACATGACCCTACGGGTTCTACAATCAATAGAAGCATAGTATGCATGCAACCAATCCATCCCAAGAATGACATCAAAATCAACCATG